>JAODLI010063978.1:0-14894 GCA_027575585.1 Percopsis omiscomaycus
AGAGAGAGAGAGAGAGAGAGAGAGAGAGAGAGAGAGAGAGAGAGAGAGAGAGAGAGAGAGAGAGAGAGAGATCTGGTTTGCTTGGCTAAAATAATGTTGAATGTGGAAAGAAGCATATTCATGGTATCATGTTGCACACTGTATGTGTCATATAGTGTGACACCGAGTCACACTATATGACACTGAGTCATACAGTGTGACAGGGAACAGCAACATACCACCCCTTATCAACGACACACACACACACACACACACAGTGTATTAGTGTTCATCCTGCCTGTCTCCACACTGGGCACGCCTGGTGTTGAGAGGTGACACAGTGTAAACCGTGAGCAAGCACAACCTCTGCTCTCTTCCTGCCAAAGGCACAACAAGTGTTCCTGTGAACACAGCTTTAATCAAATTGGTTCACAGTCTTATTTCAGTTCACAGCCTTATTTCTAAATGAGAGCAATCCACTCCGCAGTCTGTAACGCTCTGTGTTGTACCAGCTCACCTTATTGGATGGATGGTATCAGACCACAGAGCTCACACGACCTCATTAGCATAAAGCGGCACCAAAGAAGCAAACAGTCACATTGGGCCATACTATCTCGCCGTCAACAATATATATTATATATTATTTTGTTCACCAACAAAATGTAACTCTCAGAAAGAAAATGTAATAAAAAAAATAAAAGCATGTTTTGTTTTTTTAAATAAAAGGCTTACTGTCAAAATGATATGTGCCAGTACCCTCAGCACATATTTACATGACGCTTTTATCTAAAGCGACTTACAATAAGTGCATTTGTCAATAGCTGAATAGGTCATACACCAGTAATCGTAAGCAAATAACATTCTGTTAGAATAATGACAGCAACATGTCATCAGTGCCTAGTTAGTTTTTACATATCGTTCAATCCTCAAAGAAATTGCTAAGCCTAAAAAATTGCAACATAAGAGGTCATCTAATTTTTTTAATATAGATAGAAAATAGAGGTGAAAGATAAAGGATCGTTATAGAGAATTTCAGTTAGTGGGTGTTTTATGAGGTAGAGATTTCAGTGGCTGAGGTACCAAGGAGGATTCTGAAGAGGTGGGTCTCTTGCGGAAGATGGGTAGTGACTCTGCTGTCCTGATTGCTAAAGGAAGCTCATACCAACATTGCGGCGCCAGGACAGAGAAGAGTCGAGACTGGACTGAGCACCTCTTGCATGTTACAAAAACGTACGTGTTAAAATCAAACCATAACCTCCAATTCAGCAACACCCCCCCCCCCCCCCACCCATGATAAAAGACAACGTTGATAACTCAAATATCTGTCTCATTAGCACCATGGCAACGGCAGGACCGTGAAAGACACTTGTTTACTACAACCATCTGTGAAGCAAATATGTCCAATACACTAAGCTCACAGGGCATCGATTTGTGCTCTGGGGGAAGATTGTTTTTCACCAAGACAAATGAGAGCAAGCCATAGCTTCATGGGAAGGCAGAGTGTTTGAGGATATTATCAGTGTCACAGGTGGCCAAAACTATGTTACTTTATAGGCTAAAAGTAATTAAATCCTCTACGGACATTCAACCCAGGTTTCTACCACAGTACGTGACATGCATACAAGGCCAGGCTAGCCTCTAGATGGCACTGTGACATTTATAAGCTATATTCAGCACACTGCTCCTGCAGTTTGGGGGAACTCCTTGGAGAGATGTGTGAGGTAGTTTGAGAGTCTGTGACGTACATTCACTTATTTTGTCCCAGCGGCTGATAACCCTGGCTGTAATTGGAACGTGTACTCTGATGGGAGTCCTCAAAAAAGGACAAGCTGCCAACACTACTCACTTTCTTTTCTACCCGAGTGGGGTTACACTCAACTCCAAGCAGTGTAAATGGACTCCGGAACCAGTGTCTGCTCCGCCATGTATTTGAGTTAGATCAGTGGTTCTCTAAGTAGGAAACGGGACACCCTAGGGGTTGCAAGATGATTTTGAAGGGGGGGGGGGGCATGAGATGAGTTACAAGATGTTTAATGTGATCATTTTTATTACCATTACTATTCTCATTACTATCCAATCTTTAGAGCTTTTTCCTCTGGGACTGCTATCCAAGATGCCTGTCCTTGTGTAGCCAGGGGTCATGTTCATTCACACATGTCCCAGTGGTCTGACAGATTGGGATCCCAGGGAAAAACAGGAAAGTTTAACCGCAGACTGCTGGGTCTGGCGATATTCCTCTTAATCTGACAGCTAAAGTCTTAGCATCCCAGATCAGGGCTTTGTCAGCACGACAATACACACAGGGGCATCGCTGCGTCCAGGGCAGAAAAGTAGGGCCGATTCCATTCTACACACCAGCGCACTGCCCTGCACTCCCTCTGCTTTCTAGTTTAATTCCTTTCAAAACAGAGAAAATGGCCAAATTAGTCTTTTAAATGTAGAAATCACACGTTTGGCTATAGCACCACTGGCTATAGCAAAAAGTTAGCCTACTTTACAAGTGACGAACAGGATAGTAAAATGACTCTGATGATTCAATTCATTTGATCCCCAAACGACTAAATGTGTCTGTGCATCTACCTAACAAGAATCTAAATCCTGAGCTCAATGTATAAACCCTTTCAGTATAGAATGTACCAGATAGGAGGGGCTGCAGTGTGTGTGTGTGTGTGTGTGTGTGTGTGGGTTGCGTTGCGTCAGGGGGCTACGTGTCACACCGTAGCATTGTGCGCAGTTCGGCAGAGGGAGAGCACATTCCCATGGTAACAACACGTGTAATTTCAGTTAGCATGTCACCCCGGTTGCCATAGCAACCCACGGGAGAGAGACGGCATCGGCTGCGCTGTGACTTGTGGCCTCGACGTTTCTGGTACTTTCCTTAGTCATGTTCATAGCGCGGCTGTCTTGTCTAGATCTGGCAGCCCCCACCTCAAAGTAATGACATTACCAAATCCTCCATCGGAGAATAAACGCAGCTTGTAGGAGCAGATATGTATTTTATAAGGACTCTGTGGCTCTCTTGCTCTCTTCAGAACGTTGTTCCCCCCATTGTTACATTACATAGACAGATACTAAAGTACACTAAAGAAGCACATTTTAATGAGAAGGTTAACAAAATTAAATAGAGAATTACAAAATAATTAAATCAATATATATATATTTTTTTTATTTTATTAATCAATATTATTACAGTTTTTTTCATTCTAATTATTATGATGAGCTACACCCATCTTATGTTTCACTGTAAACTGTATGTAGGCCTATGTGTGCAAGTAATCAGCTTACAATACAAGCCCTGGGTGAGGGTGAGGGGTTGGGGGGGAGGTTGAACTGAGGGGTCCAAAGTGTTGTACATCCCCACGTTGTTTCAATGTTTTCTCTTTGTTTAAGCCGCTCTGCTCACAGAAATAGCCATACACTAATCTACAGAAATATTAAATCGGAACAACGCAATCAAAAGGGAGCTTCCAGGAACACCCAGGAGGAGCTCCATGTGTGAGCAAAACACCAGAGGTGTCACAGCACACAGCACCACGGTGATAAAACACGCAGGTCCCTGCCGGAGTCACTTCCTCCGATCTGTTCTCTAAAGCGTGTGCTAATGTCATTAGAGGAGCGCTCACCCTGCCCCACTCTGATCAGATTAGAGCTCCAGAGATTTGCCGTTCTACGCTCACATTGGCACAGCGCGTGTATCCTCCTCATGTCCATATAATGTGTTGCTTTATTATCAGCTACTGGAGAACACGCACATACCTGCACACACGTAACCATAGGGGGCATTTCCATGGGCCTGTGGCTAAGACTCGTCTTCAGCCACATTTCTGAGCAGGGTAAGCCCTGTGTTATTAACTGAGTAAGTGCAGCATGGAACAGTGTTGTTGTGGCTCTGGATTTAATGCATGTGGCGCGGCTATTGCCTGTGGATTATGGACTAATCCCCGCATGGCCCTGCCTCACCTAGTGACTTGAATCACTTCATGTGGAGTGCCCTGTGCTTTCAAGGGCACCCCATCCAATCACTGGTCTTGTTAACGGGTGAATACAATACAGGTACTAAAGTACAGGTCTTCCACAGGTACCTCTAAGGTGTATTTTAATAAACAGAGCATACCATAAAACTGCTACACAACCATACAGCCTCTAATAGTATTAAATCCCGACCCCCAACCACGTGAGAACCACTGCCTTTAGATGTTGCATTATGTTTCTGAATCACATCACTTCTTCTTGGTTTAGTCTTCAAATCTGCTCTCTGAACAGCGATCACACAATTTGAGAATTTTCTTCTCAAAAGATATTCTCTTATCACAATGGCAGCTCAAAGGAGCACTTTAATCTGTCCCTTGTGGATTCAACCTCGGTAGATGTGTACGATTAAGTCAGCGCATGTGAAACGTAAATCATCATTAGTTAGCGCAGAAAGCCTCTCCGCGCTGTTTGGAAACTCACTGACATCAACACAGACTCGTATGCACTACATATACTATATGTTGAAGACAGCCATAAGCACAATCCAAGATGGCTCCCGACGCATTTGACATAATATACAGTATCTCCACAGCACGTCAAAGTAAAAGTTGGACCAACTGTATGCAGTTCTGTGATTTACACTTGCAGATTTGGGTGGCTTTTCATTCAAAATCGGTCTCCAAGACACTTCCATGCGCTGCCTTCTAAAGGCTTCAGTTATTGGCTGGTTATAGGGAAACATATTTTAAAAGAAACGTATCATTTCAAGGCAACGCAAGGAGAGGCAGTGTGCTTTCTCTGACATAATCTTAGATATTATATCTTCCAGGCAGAATAGAACGTTAATCCCCTGCATATACTGAGGGCCAGTATAATCTAATAACACATAAATGGTAAAATGTTAAAGGGGAAACTATCGGGAGACAGAAACAAACAACCGTAATGCTGCACAGATTCAGGGCAAATCAGGTTCAACTCTACTTCTTCACAGCCAATTCCTTATTAACTAATACAGACAGACAGAGAGAGAGAGAGCAAGAGAGAGCAAGAGAGAGCAAGAGAGAGCAAGAGAGAGCAAGAGAGAGAGGCTGACCTAATTTATTTCATTATCCAGCAGGTCTTTCTGTCTGCCCAAAGCAGTGAATCATGGGACTCGGATCAATAGTTTGAATTTTAGCCTCATAAATTTCTCTGAGTCATAAATGCCACAAGAAATGTTCTCCCTAAAACATGATGCGGGGCTCTTTTTGGGAAAAGCCAGCCACATATTCCTACAGCAGGCAGCTCCATAATGATAACTGCCTACTGCCTAGCTTCTCTCTGTTACAGTAGGATCCATAGCAACCAGCAGTTCAGTGCACAGCGCAGGCCCTAATGAGAGTGATGATGGCACAGGGGCAAGCTGGGCTGGCTTAAGTTGATCAGCTGCAGCAGGCAGCGGGCAGGCAGCTGCAGTGGGCTGTAAACAGCTAAAGCCAGCCCTCGCCTTTAGGGAGCTGCAGACAGTGTGCCTGGCAGCCCATCGCTTCCTCTCCCAGGAGGAACAACCGCAGGCAGGCAAGGCAGCGCACCAAACCACAGGTGTGTGGTGTGAGCCCCTCTGTTGACAGAACCGCCAACAGTGTCACCAAAGCGCCTCAGCAGCCATCACCCTGCCAATCTCCAGGTATGACGCTCCGGTGGGGGTTAGAAAGGTGGCCCTGGTCCCCCAGCGCTATGATGCCTATGATGACAGAGTATCCCTCTGAAACCCAAGTTAATGTGAAGTGAGCTGAAGCCTTGCCTGAAAAAAACCTGCTTCTCCTTGTTACAGTTTGTGGTTCTCAACCTCCGAAGACCAACAGCCCCTGAAAAGAAATAGTTCATAGTTTGCAACCCCGCGCCTTCACAACAGAAAATATGCATTTAAATTCTATTCAAAATATAGAACTAGATTAAAACCAGACTATTTCACACGCTGAGAATCGCCAACGTTAGCAACACCAGGTTTTTTTCTCAACCGTATGTGTCTGTGTCGAGACATTTGCATTTAAAAATATCTTCCTTCTTGCGTGTAGTGTTGTGCTAACGTGCTAATTGTGCTAACGTGGGATTCAAGCCAGGTGGCGATTGAACAGTCGGTCTGAACAGAGTGGGCGTCTTTAGTGTAGACTGAGTGACTGGGGGCTGCTTAGAAACATTCAATCAACCGTTGGTCTAAAACTGGCACCTTAACCTACATCAATCCACATCTACTGTAGAGGATGATCAATCTCCATCTCCTGACACACGCACATCAACAACCTAGGAGATTTCTTCCTTTTCTCAAACCATTCAAGCGCCAGTCTCTTATTTTCATTCAGTTTTCGCTCTTTAATCTTCAACCCTCTTACATTTTCTTGTGTTCCCCTCTCTCTCTCTCTCTCTCTCTTTATCTATTGCATTCTCACAGGCTATTAATTTCTCTTTCATTCTTTCAAATACTTGCACCTACATTACCCATCAGTATGCAGAGAAGTATTACGTAAGTGCTGGGCCCAATCACTCTAAATTATTCAGCATGATGTGAGAGTTCCACTTCTATTTTGATCAGTTAGCTTAATCCAGATTGAGCTTCGAGACAGATAGAATGAGGAATCTAGTGCGTGTGTGTGTGTGTGTGTGTGTGTGTGTGTGTGTGAGTGAGGAATAGACCTTCTGTTTTGTGCTGTGTCAGCCAGGAGGATTTACGATGAACTGACCACACACACACACACACACACACACAGTTGCTCACCCTGCCTAGTTGCTCCAGCAGCCTGTGGTTTTGCTCGGAGAGCTCGCTGATGGCTTTGCTCTTGTCCCGATCGGCGTCCCTCAGCTGGCTCTGGTGGCGCTCCAGCTCACCCTGCAGCTGCAGGACGTCCGTCTCCAGCTCGGCCACGCGACCCTCCCACTCCCCCTCTCGGCTCTCCAGCCGTCGGCGGAGCTCGTGCTTCTCCTGCTCCAGGTGCTGTGGAACAAGGAGGAGCCAAGGAGGAGTGGATATCGACGGAACCATTTGCTAACATTTCAAACGTATCCATTGAACCATTGAGTTACTGTAAAGTGACGGTCTGCCATTTCCAAATCAAAACTATTTTCCTTTACCAAGTTTAGAGCTAAAGCTATCTGAATCTGTCACTGACACTCCAGGTTAGTGAGGCGCTTTTCAACTGCAGGAACTTGGGGCACTTCCCAGGTGGCGCAAAGGTTTACAGGAATGGCCCCTTCAGCCTGTTTCCATTGCGGTGTCGATGTAATCATTTTGCGACAGCTTCGACCACGATGTCAATTACGAGAGTGTTAAAACAACGACAACAGACATCAACATGGAGGCAACAGAGATGGTTGCTACCCAACAGCGTAACCTATGGACAGCACATGGGCCAATGGGGGTGGGGGGTATAATAAATATTATACTCATATTTATGCTACCTATCCTCTCCTCCTCTGGTGGACAACCACTGCTATTTGAGCCCCACTGACGGGAATGTTGCACCTAGATATCAGAACTACAAACGGAAAGGCTTTTATGAATGGGCAGTTAGCTGAAATATTCTATTGCATCGATCAGTGATGAACAGCAGCGAACAGACAAAGCGAGAGTGTGATTATTAGCAACACTATATTGTAGGCCAAAGATATATCCACACGCACAAGATATGATTTAACTAGACCTTGTGTGCTAATTGTGTATGAGCATTTTCATAAAAACCTTAAGAGTTACTAAAATCTTACGCTGCACATAGTAATCACTGTCATCTCAAAGGCCATCACACAAGAAGCACCAGCTACCTACTCTAGTTTTCAGAGATTGTGACATTTCCGTATAAGGAACATCCGCCATCATTTTTATTACGGTGCCTTTTAAAACACAGGGGACTAAACCCAGGTCTGGTTGGGAAAATGATATGAAATTTTGGTATGGTATGGTATGACATTTCGAGTGGACCCTGGCCCTGTAACCTTCAAGGTTCAGATTATAGGGTTTTACTATATTCTAGGAGGTGATTCAGAGTGGACAGACTCATTAAGACCCCCTATTTCCAGTCTGAGTTAAAAGCCGTATCAAATAGACTAAAAACAACTAAAAACTGCTGAGAAAAACATGAATGGGAAGTGTAGTACATATTATTATGTGTGTCTGATTATACCTTAAGCTGGAGCACAGGAATTTAGATCAAAGAGCTGAACAGATAAAGGCCTACACTATACACAGTGTAGGCACTGGACATTACTGAAGGGGATTAGTCTTTGTTTTCCATCTCAAGCCATGTGGGTGAAGGGTTTTATATGAAACATGTATAAAAGCCCTACTTGTGGGGCAGGAGACACTTAACTTTCCCTACTGTTCACTCAGGTAGACTATAGTGCTGTCCCCAATGTAGTAGAAAGTAGTAGCCCATGTGTATAGAGAGATATGTTCTGTATTATGTATCCATAGTTAAGTTTAGAGCCAATGTTATGTAATATTTGCTCATAAACGGTAGTGTTTACTATGAGGTATGGTTTGTTATCATATTCACGACTGTGTAGGCTTCACGAATAAAATGACACTATAACTGACTTGAATGAGCTCAGTGCATTTGGCCCGAACTGAAACAGGCCTAAAACCAATTTAGCCTACATGTGGGATTAAATAAATTATTATACTTTTACCTCTAATTTATCGTTGAGATCTCTGTTCATTTTCTCATATTGCTTGGTCAAGTCTTGGTTTCTCTCCAGCAATGCCTTGCCGAGTTTAGCAGCTAAAACCAAGTCCTTCTCCTTCTGACGGAAGAGCGACAACAAATCTGTATTTTGCCCTACTGTAGGTTCCTCTAGGTCCGACAAGCGTTCCTCATCGTCCCTCTCACCAGCCAGCATGGCCAGCTCTTCCTCCAGCGCCATCCCGAGTCCTCCAGATCCGTTGTTGTTGTGTAGCAACTCGTCACTCTGAAAACCGTCCGGGTCTTGTGCGTTGGTGTTGGCCGGGTCCGGGACCAGGTTCTCCATGCAGTCGCTGTCCAGCTCGAGTGGTGCTGAGGCCACGGCCGACGTGTGCAGGTCCAGGCAGAAAGCTGACATCGCCTCCCGGCGGAGAAAAACCCTACAGATAAGCCGATTGGTTTTATTCCGGCTGTTGTACCCACCCAAAGACCGGGTCGGGCTGAAAATCACAACGCGACCATTTCTCCATCGATGCGATCCAACCAATTCACTTTAAAATCAGTGCAAACAACGTGTTTTTAAAATTCCCCCGACACCTTCTCACGCTCCTCTCTAGGTGCACCGACCAAACGCGGATGAGTCCTGCAAAACACCGCCTCCTCTGCAGCTCAACTGTCGATGTTTATGATCACACCCGCAGATGATTTTTTCGTTAACCGCCCTGACGAGCTCTTAGAAACGGCCGTTCAGTCAGTGTCCATCCCGTCGTGGGGTCCCCGTCCCCCATAATGATCGGCTTGTTGTCACACTGGAGGCATTTGCCATCCAAATAGACTACTCAGCAAAGCGCGAGCACGATGGCCCCAATATGCTCGCCGGCCACGTACGTGACGTCACATAAAAACCGAATACCGGTAATCCAGCCATTGGCTGAAAATGATAGCGCCATATTTTGGCGCTTTTTCATTTTAGACATATGGGTAACATTACATTGAGTTTAGGGCTATATCTGTATTGGTGAATTGAAATGATAAAATTAGAAGACCATGTTTTAAAGGCATACAGGTGAACAGTTCTTGGAGCACAATCTAATGGCCATGAATAATGTCCATCATTTATTAAATCAGCACATGGGAGAAGACCTAACCTAAAGACTAAATGGAAATTTTAAGTGCAAGGCACGTCTTTATAATGATAATGTAGGCTACAGTAGGCTATTCTCAGTAGGTGTTTTCTCTCAATTCGTTTTAGAGAGGCCAAACAATGAAAGAAGACCAGTCTACATGTCCATTTAAAGCTAATCTACAGTAAAGAGAATGGATAACCTACATGCAGCCACAGTAGCCTATAGCCTAGGGTGAGAAAGGCAAATCCATTGTGTGTAACCATATCCTCTCAATTATAGCAAATTGAGAGGATAGGCTTATCCTATCCTAGCCTTAACCAAATTAAACCTTTACATAAATAATAATTGTATATGAATACACTAACTTTTCTGCCTCCCTCTGTGTTCTACAACACCCATTATATATACAGACCCAGTGACTATGCTTCAGTAGCCACATTTCAATCCGTGTGTGTTATCTGATCTTATCTTAATAAACTACAATATAAAAACATTACGGAATTTAGATTTGTATCATTTATAGACCCTTGTGACAAAAAGTTATTCAAAGACCAATTTTATAGGCCTAAACATGGCTGACAACATCTACAGAAATGTCATTTTGTGAATGTGAAACCTCTACATGTAGTAGTCAGCAGAACTATTGGAATATGTTTTCCATATTTGATTATTTTTATTAAATTATTATTAAATTATTAAATATGTCATACAATACAACAATACGCCCACTAAGGGGCGCTACAGCACTCCTAGATTGCAATATATTTACTTGCATAAAGTCTGGCATACAGTGTTGGCTGACTGCGTCAAGAGGTATTTTGATTGACATGCACGACGACCAACCACATGCCATTGGTTTCAACGTCATGCAATAGCCCTCGAGGGAAGAGAACGGGGTGAGCCTATATGCTGTAAGGGCAGGAGTAGAGAGGAATACAATTCACTCTGCACTCAGCAAGACACCTAACCCTAACTGCTCTCGATGTGTTGGATGGCGCCTTATGGCTGACACCACCATCAGTGGGTGAATATGAGGCAGTTATATACATCACTTTAAGTGGCCTGTGGGTTAGAAAAGCACTATATAAAATGCACTTAATTTACCATAACAAATACATAAATACACGCAATTTGATACTATTCTGTCCCTCAAGCGGTAAATCCACAATTTCCACTCAGAAAGATGTTTACATTCTCTTTTGGTTGGTTATAAACATCAATACATTGCTTTATAGCGCCCCCTTTGGAGAGATTTCAATATCACACTCACATGTCCGAACCATAGGTCCGAACATTTCTATAGTTTGTTGTGTTCAGTATTAAACATTAGCAACTGTTCTGTCGTAAAGCTTTAAAAACGTACAGATACCTTACTTTTATTTTTTAACTGTTACAGATGATATAGGCTATTTTAAATAGCCTATCTGTAAAATATCAGTTTGCAAAATTATTATTGTAACAGTTAAAAAAGGTGTGGCGTGAGAGCGTGTGAACGGGTTGAAATGCGTGTGTCTCACGCTCAATGCGTGAGACTTGAGAGCCTTGTATTTATATACACAGAGAATCATGAATAACATTACTAAAACCGTTTAAGTAAACTAGGCTACATACAAAATGTAGGCTAGCTACTTTTTAAAATGCAACGTTCGTATTCTTGCACCTTAGTCCAAAGATCAATCGATAGGACTACATCAATGGATATTGAAAAGATGGTGGTCTTCAACCAATCGCACAATGCGTGACAGGTCTATTTTTACATCCAAACTACTGAACATAGTGTTTATGTTTGGATGGTGAGAGCCATCCTTATGTAATATGTTGTCACACAGATCTGTCTTGCCTTTCAAGCAGTTACGGTTTAGATTACCGTTATGTAACTAAACCTCTAGACTGCAGTATTTCTCTTCCTTTCCCTAATCTATACAGAGCAGATCTTACATGTTGCATACAGAACAAGCGTTTTATTTTGTCAAAGGGGGGCAGTGTTTCTTCACAATATGACGTGTGGATTCTCTGGAAAACCCTTAGGCACTTAAAGTTTTCCCACGTTGAAAGGTTTTCCCAAAGGATTTGATTGTCAGGTTTGAGGTAATACCAATTATTTGATTAATGTGTTAAATTACATATATTCGATGTAATCATTGATCAGATTTGCTGTTTATGAGCAGTGAAGACATCTTTCTAGAACCTACCAAAATATGACTGGCCAGGATCTAGAGGGAAATTATTTTGGAATACATTTTTATTCCTGATTTCAATTCTAATTTTGTAGGCTCTTGAAATGTACAAGAGTTATAAACCCTTCCACATTTTTAGCGTACAGGTAATATGATATTGTGGTTTTCTGTCTTTGCTGTACCGTCAAGCTATGATTGGCCTTAGGGACATACAATACCTTGTTGCTAGGTAACATCAGTAGAATGTTGCTTCAAATGCTTCAACCCATCGCTAGTATTCACTGTGGAAAAAATCTAGCAGTATTAGTGTCTGTGAATAAATCACAATTAATGTGTTCTTGACTCAATATGTAATCATTAAATTGACCCCTTTGCTTACTCATGGTTTAGCACATTCTTTCTGACAAATCAGCATCACTACCATAGTTCTACTGTATGATCCCTGCAGACTGTAGAAAGATGCTATATTCTCTGAGGTAGATTTGCCTTTTAGTTATGCCCGATTGGGCTTTACCTTTACACAGCCTTTTAGTATAACAATCATGTTGTTGTTGTACCATTGCAGAGTTTGGTTTTAAAGCTTTGAAGCATCAGCAGATTATGATGCTTTAATGTAGAGGTGGAAATACAGTCCTAATACTACTGATCGCATTCCTATGACAACAAAATGTATTATGTAAGTCCACGAGCCAAAAGTGGGCTCTATTTATACATCACCTCAAAAATTAAAAAGACACGCATAAATACTGGATTGCTGGATTCCCAGACCAGTTACTGTTAAATTCATCATTTTGTGGTTTCTGTGATAACTTTAACTCTTTTGATCTTCTTCTTTCTTTCTCTTTCATTGAGGGTTGCTTTTGTCAATCTCAATGCCTTTACATGCAAAGAATATTTTTCTTCTCAAATGATGTCGTTGCCATTTATTATGTTTCTGTTTGTATTTATTTCTGTCACAGTCTGAGTGCTGTTATAGTACCTCCACCTTCTGCTGCTGTGTTGGAGGAGGGCCGGCCAGGACAGGTTCTGACATCTGCGTGTGCGTGTGCCTGTGTTCTCATGTGTGTTTTCGGTAACGGGATGAGGTGTCACTTGGCGCATATCGAGACAACAGTGTGACCGAGTGTGACCAGCACCTTGTTAGTTTGTGCTGTGACACACAGTGAGCTCAACTTGTCTATTTACATTTCTGCTCTAGTCACGTAGCTGGGATAATCAGCTTTGCATGCACACAGCTTTGCTTTCTGTTCTTTCTGTTTACTGGCAGAGATTTAATAGATATTCAACAATTACAATTAGGTCATTTAGAAGACACTTTTATCCAAAGCGACTTACAATTACATGCTGCTATTACATGGAGCAGATAGGGGTTAGGCATCTTGCTCAAGGATGCTTACAGGAAGGCCAACTCTGGGGCTCAAACCCACAACCTTCTGGCTGGGAGTCCAACACCTAGACCACTAGTCTATCAATAACAATTATAGTTTGTTTGGTTACAGTTCAGGTCAATATGGATATATGGCTAATGTATTGGAGATTTCTGGATTTACTGCGAAAGTAATAATCAGCTGGACTATTGTGATTAGGCCTACAGTAAAGGAATTCTTATTTTATTCCTGCTAAAATGAACATAGATTGCCACTGCTGAAAGTTGCCTGTTTAGACAGTTGGTCGGTGAGTCCAGCTGCCTATATTACTGTGATTAGTGGGGCTGCTGCAGTATGGAGAGGGGAGGCAGAGCAGGGGAGAGGGAGAGAGTTAGGGGGAGAGAAAAGAGAGAGAGAGAGAGAGAGAGAGAGAGCTTGACACACTGCTGCATTACTCTACAATGCAGTTTATCTCTGCTCCCTCCCTCTCTCTTCTCCTCCTCTGTCCCTGTGTAAGCACTGAGCTCTCACCCCAGCCACCACGCACATCTCTCTCTCTCTCTCTCTCTCTCTCGCGCGCGTGCTCTCTCTCTCTCACTTCCTTCGGCTGCGCGCTCTTCCCCCGTGAGGATGACATCCCCGAATTTGATGAACCAGCAAAGCTCTCGCACCGGCTGGTGTCTTCCGGAGGAGACCCCACATGATCGGGCTTACAGGACGAGGAGGTGCCCCTTCTAAGGAGCTCCAGAGGCACTGTCAAAACCGGTCACCCCTCAGTGAGTATCACATACTGTTATACTTAAATTGGTGTATGAGACAGCGATACGCTGGAAGGGGTTGGACGCCTGTGACAGGGAAACTATGGAAACAGCATGATTGATTGATCAGGGCTTTGAAGCACTTCAGTGTGTCGCTTTTGTTTCCTGCATCTCAGCATCTAACATTGATTTGTGTGAGTGATTGATTAACCGGTGGGGGGTGACAGGCTTCCAGATAGGCGGCAATGAGCTAATACAGAGGAACTGACTCTTCTGAAGGAAAAGGGAAGAGTTGTTCTCAGTCACGACTCGTGTTTTAGCCGTCGCTGTGCTTACGGTAGCTTACAGTACGTGTGGATTGACAGCTAACTCCTCACTATGTTTGCGTGTATGGTTCTAATCAAGGTGACGGCATCATCCTCAAGAAAGCGTTTCTTGTGTTCTATAGGCGCAGGTCTTGGAAGTTTTGGGGGGGGGGGGATGTTTATCTGGATGCTTTCAGATTCCATCCACACCCTCTCTGCTTGAAATGGGCAAGGTGTCACAGTGGCTGAGAGGCTGTCAGATGAATGTGTCTGGATGTGAGTTGAGGGTCAGAACGAAGACAGCAAAGGGTCACTTGCAAAGAAATAGTCTGTGAAAAAGTCGGAATGGATCAGGAATGTGGTTGGAGGAAAGTATCGCTATGGAAACAGCCAGTTTCTCCAAGGGTAAAGGAGAGGTGAGGGAAGGCTTCATGTCACTTTTTTCCCCTGGCTCCTACAGTAGGATTACAAATAACAGTGCTACTGTGTCAGTACGGTTAAAGCAGAACATCCCGGAATATGTAACAAGAGAGAGAGAGAGAGTGAGAGAGAGAGAG
>JAODLI010063989.1:0-14894 GCA_027575585.1 Percopsis omiscomaycus
TAAGGCAGTTCTGAAGGCAAAAGGGGGTCAAACACAGTATTAGTATGGTGTTCCTAATAATCCTTTAGGTGAGTGTATATCTAGGACGATATGAATGGGAGCATTTTGTATCAGTATGAGAATGTAAAAGCAATTTAAAGGGAGATGTGATCTTCTGGACATTGTTGTCCTCAAAACATGAGGGCTTCACACAGAGGTTCCCAGAATAACAATAAGCTAAGATGTATCTTGAAACTAAACATAGTACAGCCTTAAAGGGACAAAATGACTC
This sequence comes from Percopsis omiscomaycus, assembly GCA_027575585.1. NCBI lineage: Eukaryota > Metazoa > Chordata > Actinopteri > Percopsiformes > Percopsidae > Percopsis > Percopsis omiscomaycus. The sequence goes on from JAODLI010063989.1 coordinate 272, forward strand.
AGCTCAGTTTCAGAATATGTACGAGAAGGAATACAGGAATACATTAACCCAGAGGTCTGTGGACATGAACCACACATCCTAAAATCACTGGCTCTTAAAAACCACGCTCTCCAAACCTAATATATCAGCCCTTTTACAAACCACATTTCAAACCACTGTAGGCCCAACTCTAAAATCTCTAACACACTCCAGCGACTGCCTGGTTAAATGGCCTCAGGAATCACTTGACTACATAAAAGAGAAAATTCAGAGCCGTTCATTCAGAGCTATGCTTCTATTGAAACTATTGGGACTGTGCTAATCTCACATTAGTAACAGCCTGTAATATTATCATAGCGTAATCACACAAATGAATTTACATAGCCAGCATTCTGACAGCTATGTACATGTCAATACACCCATTTCACACGAACCCCACAGTTGTGCAAAAGAAACTCACATTGTGTCTAAATTACAAAATGAGGCATTTATTAGGTCAGAAAACACAACATGGCAAAACAAACAAAAAAAAACACACTAATGTGTTTTTAATTCTCTACATTTACAAAAAAAAAAAAAAAAAAAAAGCTAAATAATTTTCACCCAACTAATAATGCCTGCCCTCATCTGTGCCATACATCTACAAAGTACCCAATAAGAATTATGGGCAATGTAGTTTACCAGTACACCACCACAGGACAAGCAAATGTAAGTATTGTTCATCTTAAGAGTGTGTGTGTGTCATAATGTAATGTTGGTATTCTTAAAATAAAGAAATGTATGTGGGAAAATATGTAGAAGAAATTAAGAAAAGTAGTCCGTTTGTTTGTGCAGCCAATAATTGTGGGATATAGACAAAAACAGTACAAATGTTTGGTCCATGGATATTGACTGTGTATATGAGTTTTCGCTCGTTTAGTCGGACTCCTCTGAGCTGGCAGGTGTGGTCATGGCCTCTTCTTCCTCATCAGATTCCTGAAGGAAGGAAAAAATAACACAGGAAACGTTAAAAGGAATTCAGTGATTGAACCGGAGAGAACAAGAATGAAATTAGCTAAATTAAAGCACAAGAAAGGAGTAAGGAAGCAGTAAGGACTTAATAGTGGTAGTGTGTGGGTTCAGCTTGCGCAGGTTCTTGTTAATGCATAGAATCTAGATTGGGCATGCGAATGTGCACATTTCTTAAATTCACATGGAAGTCAGTGTACGTGCACCTGTTGCTAAATGTAGTTCTCAGCTAAAGGATTTTGTGGCAAGTGGCAGCACATATGGAAATACCCTGCCCAAAATGGGAAGTTTTAAAATACATAAATTATGGATGTCCCAATCAGCTATTTTAGTATCGCGATTGGATCCGATCTATTCAATATTAATATCTGCCGATTATGATCTTATTTATTAATAAATATATGTTGGCATATTATTTAATGATCTTGAACTTTAATTTTAAAGTAAAAACTCTAGATACGCCAACTCCTGTTTAGAGTGTGAATAGCAGTAATGTGTTCAGCTTCAATAATTGATATATTACCTCATTGCTATACATTTAGCAAAACAGCTAATAGTCCAAATTATTGGTACCATCTCTCAGCTATTATCTTTAGTACAAACACTCCACCGGAGATTCCAGGTAGCTCTCTGGAACCAGAGTGCTCATGGGAAATGCAGTTTTCCTGTCAACATGATCATTCACTCTTCAAAACAGTCAATAATTGCTAGCAGCCTAAATTGCGGCAAAGTGCTAACCGAGTAGAAAAGGAGAAAAAAAAAATTTAAGTTGGAAAGGAGGATTATTATAGAGGATTTTTGTTAGTGGGATTGGTGCTATTAGGTAGAAAGATCGGTGGTTGAGGTACCGAGGTGGATTTTGAGTCTCTTGCGGAAATATTACAATTTGGGCATGATTAAATATAATTAAAAGTTAGTTGGGTGCAATACTGAGCTTTACCTTTTTGCTCTTGGATTTTGACTTGCTTTTGCTTTTGCTTTTGCGTTCCGAGTCCGACGAGCTCTCCTCGCTGGTCTCGATGAACTCCCGGCTTTTGAAGCTGTCGTTGGTTGCGCCCCGATCCTTGTCTTTGTCTCCCCCGGAAGACTTCCTCTTGTTTTCCTCCTTAACGGCCTTTTTCTTGCTTTCCCTAGTCAACGAGGAAGCAAAACATCAATGTGACATTCATCGCCAGCGCGTTGTGTGTTTGTTGTGCCGAGTCTTACTTCTTGACCACTGTGGAGGACCCTCCGCCACTTTCTGCGTACTCTTTCTTGGCCTTGTCGTACTGCTTCTTGGCCTCCCCGGCTTTTTCATCCCACTCCTGTGGCATAGAGGCAGAGAGCACATGTGTGAGAAGGTCGCCCTTATTTAATGAAAACGCTGAAGTAGTGGTAATAGTAGTGAAAACAGTAGTAACATCGATGCTGATAAAGTCCCTGACCTCTTTCTCAGCCTTGCCCAGCTGTCTCCACATCTCGCCAGCCTTCTTGGAGATCTCCGTGACGGAAATGCCCGGGTTCTCCGATTTGATGCGCTCGCGGCTGGAGTTGAGCCACAGCATGTAGGCGCTCATTGGCCTCTTGGGGCCACCGGTGTCCTTCTGTTTCTTCTACACCACAAGTGTGAGTGCATGTGTGAACGAAAAGGGGCAAGCATAAATAGGTTAAAGCTAACTTTTTTTCAATCCTTTGATTTGCTAGCTTTGCTAGCTTTCTTCCACACTTAAGGCACCCTATCCTAAAAGTAGAGTCAAATAAATAATTGTGTAAAACAACCCAGTCAGATGGCCAATCCATTTAGGATAAGGACTGTAATTATCTGCCCAAAATGACATCGGGCCTTTAAAGTTTGGCATGCATTCATCCCTCATTCACTGTATGTGATGAACCTTACTGTATATCATGCTTAACAATGAGACATTCATTGAGGTGAGGAAGCTATAGAGCCAGCAGGAATAACAAAATCCATATCCCATTGATAGAGAAATAGATAAGACACCCTCACAGCCCTAACCTCTTTGCGTGGTTTTCTCTCCTTCTTCTCCTTCACTATTTTGGGTTTCTTGGCACTTTTCTTCTTTTTCCCCTCATCATCGCTGTCGTCGCCTCCCTCGCTGCTGTCGCTCTCTGAGGCGTGGCTGTCGTACCTAACCGTTGGGTGGGAATGTTAATCAAAACAATTAAATTGTGACGAAATACAAGATGAAACAAATTGAGGGACAAGATAGTGTCCCCCCCTCCCACCCCAGGTTTCCCTAAGTCAATTTTCTTTTGATTTAAAATTGAATTTCCATGACCTATAAACAAATACAAAGACAGAATTTTTTACCATTGCCCCAAGGAAACAAATTCCAATAGAAGAACCAAAAGTCACTCACTCTTCTGCTATGTCATCCTCCTCTTCTCCAGGGTTGAAGGACTCGTCTTTAATTTAAAAAATAAATAATAAAGTTTGATTAACACTTTAATCTGAATGGACATCGACATGGCCCACCCAGCGCTGCCTCCACCAAGCACAGAATTACACAGCTGTCTTAAGGCTAGTAACAAGCTGACAACATGGCAAAGCTGACAACACACGACATAAGACAAAAGAGAGACCCGCCACGGGGGGCCATCTCAACGAGTGCGACTCCAATGAACAATACAGGCCGTGACTCACTTGCATGTTTAAACAAGAGGGCATGCATGTAAACTGGAAGAAACTGGTCGATTCAACTAAATGTATTAATGCAAAACAAAACCAATAGTATTCCAGTCTGCGATTGCAGCGATCGTTACAAAAACAAAAATTTAAGTAATGTGTATTAATCTCCTTTCTGAGGTACAACATGCACAGGTAAATTATATACGGAGCGCTGAAGAATGGCGTTTTTTTTTTCTTTCAGTGTTTTCTTACTGGCTATCGATGCAACTTGGAATCAGCGACAACCTTAGAATCAACATGTTGAATCGGCGGCAACGCCCACAAAAGACATGTGCAGATGTAGCCATACAACCACCGCCAAGCGGCGACACTAGGATCCACAAAAGAGAATTTTCACGCCCCCTTCTGTGTAGGTAGACATCGCCTTGGTGGATGCTAGGCTTAGAGCTGTCACTCACCGCTCTCGCCCTCCGATTCGTCGCTGTCGTTGCCCTCCTCCCTGATCTTGCCCTCGGCCTTCATCCTCTCCAGGTAGGCGTCATGCTGGTCGTCATCAGAGTCACTGTATTCGTTGTTGTTACCCTTCATGCCCTGAGAAAACACTCAATGGTCAAACACCAAGCCCTAAGAACACACTAAAACTCCTTCATCATTCATTTAGTTTGGAAATGTTCTCCTAACGGGCTAAACAAAGACAGCCCATTCTTGCATTGTTAAGTACCAAGTACCAACACCAAGGAGGGAAGATAAAATGACAGTTTGCCCCAATGTGGATTAGATAAGAAGCTGTAATTTATGAAAGCTTAATTGGATAATTCTTACAGCAGCTATGATGAAACGCATTAATTTTTACAGTGAACAAAGTGTAGCCTTCTTCAATAGCACATCGGGTCACTGTGAAAAAGGTATATTAGAGCCTACACACCAATCCCTGTGTCAAGCAGATGAGGAACTGGGCATTAGGCTGAGTTGCTCAGAAACCAAACTATTTTGACTTCACCATTACATAAATTGTCAGAATCACAAGTAAACCAGCAACAGGAGGAAACGGGAAGACAGGCTCATTCATTCTAATTGATGTCTTTGCTGACCCTGTAGCCGTGGCGACAGATACCAGAGTCAAACCATTTGGCTGCATTGATGGACAGATTAGCGCCAAGGCGTAGAAGTGGCAAATGTTGACAGAGTGCATTATGGGGAAGTAAATCAGCACTAAAACATACTGAGCAAGGTGACAGCTTTGTTAACACACGCACGCAACAAACCCTCAAGGCCGCACATTATTTAGCACGATGCGAACAAACGCAGACACACAAACTCCTTCACCCGAGTCTGAAGCGAAAAAATAATAATCTGATGATTAGTAGTGGATCACACTCCAGGTTTATCCGCTCAGTGCCAGAATCTACTGACAAATACTGGTATATAGGACATCCCCAACACACACGTACGCACACACATAGGAAAACACCATGCAAGCGGTATAATTACTCCAAACCAATTAAATCAAGAGCCCACGGCAAACATGGATGCCCGTGACCATACCCACCTTCTTCTACAAGGAGTACAAAGACACACACACACAAGAGAAGGGTGACAACCGTCAATAGATGGTATGGAATGCAGTCTGATAATCTGGTGCGTGCGATAATCCGGGATGCACCCAGTGGAAATGTCCAAGCAGTTACCTCTTTGAACCCTCTGTTCTTGATGTTGAGCTTCTTGGCATTGACAAAGTCAAACAGCTTGCCGTACTCCTCTCTGTGGAAGAGGTACATGTACCGGGGGTTACGCTGCAGAAGTCGAGTAAGGTGTGCCAGACTAAAGCGCATCACTGCCATTCCATGGTGGTATTGATACAGTGTTGACTGTGTGTGTGTGTGTGTGTGTGAGAGAAAGACCTCTCAATGCTGCTGAAGGTGTACTGGTTCCCCTGTTTGGTCTCGATCTCAAAGTCGAAGGAGCGCGTGGTGGTCGTGCCTCGGGCAAAGTTGACGCAGGAGATCTCCTCGAAGCGCAGGTGCACAGGGGGCTTGTGGACGTAGATGAAGCCCCTCTCTAGCGGGTAGAGAAGGCCGGATGAAGCCTTGTAGGAGCAGGTGATGCACTGGGCCCCCGAGTGGCTGAAAGGGAGGGGTTATAGCCAAGAGGTCACCGTGGGAGTTAGCTATAACAGTGTTTTAAATGCTATACAGGAATGGATTAGATGCGCACCCTTGGAAGTTCCCGGGCACGGTGATCTTGCGGTTGACCAGGGCCTTCATCACCCGGCTCACCATCTCGTAGAGGGAGCCCGACATGTTCTTACTGAGCTTGCCCTCAAAACGGCGCTCCACGTCCTCCCTGCCAGGAGAGACGTAACAAAAGGGGAATGAGGCGAGCACACAGGCTTCACATGCAGGCCCAGCATACCAACACACGGCTGGAACCTGAGGCCCGCGCTAAAGGTCTGGCCTTCCCACTCACTCGCTCATGTTGAGGGTGATGCTCAAGTCCTCCTCCTTCGAGAACAGCAGGATGAGGAAGTGGTACCGTGTCTGACCCTGCTTTATGGGAGGATCCAGACTGATCTATGGAGAGGGGAGTGGTTGAGAGCGCTTTAATAAGCATTGCTAAAATGACAAGGGACACAGGGGCATTCATTTACACACAAAACTTGTGCATGAAAACAAACCGGACTCACCACAAAGAACATCTGCCTCTGGTCCTTGTGCGGCAGCAGGAACAGACGCAGGACAGTGGTGTAGGGAATCTTGTAGTCAAAGGTCTTACCATGGAGGTGAAGGAAGGTCGGGTAGATACGAATGTCATATCTTACAGTGGGAGAGAGGGGAGAATCATGTTGAGTGAGTAAGTGTTAGCCTAGCAACAGGAAGACTCATTTCTACACAGGGCCATGCAAGCCAAAATGCTTTATTTTTTCATTTAAAAAAAAAAAAAATAAATCTAAAAAACTATTATTGTAAATCGCTTAGAGACAGATAAATGAGAATGTGTTTTATAAAAAATAATAAAAAACACAAAAAACAGATTTGTTCTATTCTGCGAGTGGTTGCTTTCAGGGGTGTGTGAAACTTGGTCCGGTACCTTCCTCTGGGTGTGAGACACTGCAACTCTTTGAAGATACACACGGCGTCTCCTGTGGCCTGGATAACATCTGCCTTGGACAGCACGTTCTGGGCAAACGCCTGAGGACAGACGCACACTGTCAGTGCAACTGGCCAGTGCTTATAAGCTATGTCACCGTAGGGCAAAAACAGTGCTGCACTGTGCAAGACAGCGGGGTGCCCAACTGGTCGGCCGTATGCGAGGCTGAAACCGGGAGAGGTTGGCTGCAGTCTTTTGTCACAAAGCTGACTACATTAGAGTTGGCATTATCCTGAGATAGGAAAAGGATGCAAAACTAGGGTGGAAACAGATAGAGAGACAGAATGTCTGTCACCGTTTCACTTGTATGTTGGCATGACGTTACAATGTAAATACCTTAGTGCCATCGCTCACTCGGACTGATATGTTGTTTAGTTTTCACCATACACCCTGGAATGTTTCACCACACATTAAAGGTGCAGACTGTTCAGTGTGACTGCACTCATCTTAACACCCCCCCCGCACAGGACCCCTACCTCCTGGGACGGAGGTCTGTGGCAGCCGGGCACACTGGCCTGTTGGTGCATTTTAGGCTTGACTGGAGCAGATAGGAAGTGTATACATAAATCCAGAATTATACTGGACATGGGAGGGGAAAGGAAAGTCCAACTAGTGCAGATCAGCTGGACGTGGTTAAAGCCATTATATTCAGAGGCGGGACTCAGGAATCCAGTCGTCGCCAGGAGGAAAACGCTTTACCTCGACGGGGTCCTGCCCCTCGTCACCCTGGCCGGGCGGGACGTAGAAGCGGACCTCCATGAGAGACACCTCGGCGTCGTCGTTCTGGTGGAACTCCAGGGTGACTTCGTTCTTGCCCGTGGCGCACTGGGACACACTGGATAGGGGGACCTCGAACGCTGTGGTGTCATTGATGTCAAATGACAGCAACGGCCCTGATGAGGGAAAGATCGTTGGTCAAACACTGTCAGGGGACTTATCTATACCTATCAACCATCACATTTTATGATTCATCATTTTCACTTGTTATTACTGAACCGTATCAGAAATAAAGAGTTTATTTATTAAAGTTTATTCTATAAAATTAAAGTACATAAATGTTGCTCTACTATAAAAACAAATCCAATTTTTAAGCATCAACAAACATTGCAACAGCCATTGACACATCTCCCACAATCCTCTGCTCGTATGATGCCAAATGTGTCCATCTCCATTTTGAAACTGCTACGGGCCAGCAGGGATGTGGCCAATATTCCTGCATCATGTTAACTCAGAAGAAAGACAGAAGAAAGGGAATGTGCGCTCGTTTACCTGAGAATTTGGCCGTGCCCCAGTTCCAGCCCTTTACACACATGTCCTTCTCCGTCAGATCCAACTTGTAGTGGGCCTTGAAGAACTCTGAGATCTTCTCAAAGTCCTGTAGGGAGGGGCGGGGCAGGGAGCCAAGACAGGGACATGAGAACAGGACAAGTGAGTGACATTGAATGAAGGAACGGAAGATGGAGGGCGGGGGGAAAAAGGAAGGATTGGGGGTTGGGTTGTTAGCACCAGCAGCCAGTTCAGCGTGTGGCTTAGTGTCACACGGTTCAAAACTCCACAAAGACAAAAAACACAACCCCCTTCCTTCGTTCTCTCCCCATAATGAGGGGTCTAATTAATCACAGCGCAATTATACCCCCCCACCCATCCGCCTGCTGCACGGGACCCTTGGGAGACGCTGGAGGTGAAAGTAATCCATCCAATCCCTCCACCCCCCCAACCAGCGCCACCGCAGACAATCAGCCTGTTTATTTATCCTGCAGAGCCGATTACAAACGGAGAGACACACACACACACAGCCGTGAGACATGCACAATGTGCAGGCACTGTCTTACACACATGTGGAAGTGATTGTGTTGTGTGTATGTGAGAGTGTGTGTGTGTGTGTGTGAGAAGAGAAAGAGACTCTGTGGGAAACAGTTTATGCACCTGGATGTGTGCCTGTCCTTAAGGTTATTACAGCCAATTTGAGCCAGTAGAGCAGGAGCAGAGAGAGTGTGTGTGTGTGTGTGCGTGCACACACACACCTTCATTTATGTTTGCGTTTATTACAACACCTAGACGTCTAGGTGTTTGGGGGAGGGGGGGGGGCACACATGTGTATGTCCACACAGCACACGTGAATTCTGAGTTTATACAGAGATATCCTGTAGATTTGTGTGCGAGCAGGTTCTGTGGTCCTCCTCAGGACTGCTGTGTACCGTCTACTTCATTCCTCATTACCATTCTAGCGGTTACTGTTTACCCCCAGTTACCTAAACACTGATCTCCCACACAAACACTCTGCACGTCTCATTTTCATTACTACACATCCACGTTTCTTCCCAGCTCCCACAAATCTACCCTTCGTCAGCCACTCTTAACACCTTCTTGACCTGTCTAAGTTGCGACCTCTAAAATTAAATACTGGGCACACTGGTCTTCATGTCCACTATGAAAAAGTCAAAAAACCAATACTGACTAGAAACAGCTAAACTTGATGCAACACGTGTCCTTTTGCTTGTTGCCCTCTAGTGGGAGATCGGAGGGTTAACCCTAAAGCTGGTAGTCTAGGTATAACACTTCAGGACACATCCCCCTGACAGACGCTGGTGGGCTTGAGTCCAGGTGTTCCTGTCTAAGGGTGTTTGCCTGTCCGAACTGGCCAAACAGGGCGGTTGTAGGCAGCTAGCCAGTGGCAGGTCCTCCAGCAGATTCCTGGCCATTGACACAGACTGTCAGATGATAAACAATGACATCACGCCTGTTGCTCCGAGGCGGAGAGGATCCATCTCCAAAAATACACTGATTAAACCCAGGAGACTATGCTTAAGGGCCCGCCACATGAAAAGCTACAGTGTCCAGGTTACACAGCAATGGCAAGTGTGTGTGAACAGACTGATCCCACCCTTTACTCCCATACAGACATTTCCGGCACATAGTAATCCACAGAACAGACCAAGGAACAAATACGGTAACAAAAAACAAACATGAAACCCAATTCTTTCCTGGTCCTGACCACTGAGCCAACTTGTTACGAGTAGACCGATGTAAACACTGAGTCACTGAGCCGATGATTGCAGTGTTTATGGAACACACATGCTCATTCCCTCATTAATCCCATTAGGAACTTTGGGGGAAGAAGCAACTCTCTTGTATTGCTGGTGATAAAGAGGCATAGGTTGAATAATTGCAGAGTGTAATAAATACCAGACATGCAAACAAGTTTTGTCCTAATTAATTGCATGTGTAATAAATGATTGTTAAGTTGTAGTAGACTTTAAGTGTCAATGGTTAGCTTTGTCATCATTCTCTCAAGTCTACCTGAAACTATAGCAATGGTTAACAATAGAGTTCAACGGCTTCCAGGATATGAGCTATATCTGCATTTATAAACATGTAGAGAATAAACAAAGCCTGCCAAATAAACTTTGGTTAAAATTATGTCTGGATTTGTAGAGACTGCCTCCCCGCACTGTAAAGCATCGTAATTAAAAACATTTTATTTTCCCTTCGCGTAGTAATAGTTGTAGTTTGAGATGTAATGTGAACTTAGAGCACCACTTTGTCTAAAATGAAATGATAACAGTAATAAGAAATGTCTTATGGATTTTTATACAGTTGTATCAAGTAACTGTTTAGTTAGACATTCCTAATACAATATATCTGAAGCAAAAATATTACAAACTTAAAACATACGCATAAAGAGATGCTCAGTCAGCCACTCACCGTGTCCCTGAAGCCATCATATTTGTAGACGTGCCCTGTACTGGTTGCTAGTTTGATGCCATGACCCAGGCACACGCGCCTCCACTGGGCCTGGTTGAGCTCGACAGCTGGAATGCTGTCCACCTTGCCCGTCTTACTACTCTTATAGACCACATTCTGCTTGCTGAAACGAAGCCTTCCGTCATTCTGCAGTGACAAACGCACGGTGTTAGGAATACTAATGACATGTTATAGTAACACCTTGTTTTGTGACACAAGTCACAACGTCCTGTCATCATAAACATGCATGTGATGTCTAGAAGTTAACAGAACAGGTATGGCGGATGAGTGTGCGTAATTGTATTGTCAACACTACTGACCCAGGACCCCTTGGCCTCCTGGTAAATCTCATTGAACTCCAGTGTGTCTCCCATGGCAGCTACAGGCTACTGATGCTCTCCTGTGAGAAATGACATACAGTTGACAAATCAAGGTTTTGTTCCTCATGATTTTCTTCATAATTCTAAATGTTATATTTGAGTAGATTTCGATTTGATTTAATATACTATCTATACTTCTGCTGACATCGCTGCTAACGGCTTTTGATATTGGATTTTGCATTCAAAACTGACTGCCTTAAGCAGTAACGTTAAGCCAGACAATGTGGTACCTTACTATGAGATAGTAACGTTATGTATTGTAAGCTAACTAGCTAAGTTACCAATATAACGCTTGCTGTAACATACACACAATTTGCCATATAACAAGCATATTTACGGCCTAATGCACCCGTGATTATTTTCTCTAAAACGTATTGCAAAAGCGAATGATATTTATTTTACAATAGTTTTTGGACAAATGCAATAAATACTTTCTATGATGCGCAACTAACAATAGCTAGGCTATTGCTAACTTGTATACCAACCGGTGCGTTTAAATAATTGTACAACATATGCTTTCCAGAGCGGTGTCGTCGATATGTCGAGCGAAAAAGGACTACAAAGCTCCGTCCATCTAAAACCGATCTAAACCCGATCTACAACAAATCGAGCGACATCTTCTGAAAGGCCAGCATAAGACATATCAACTCATGTTTAGTAATTAGCTAACGGGATAGCTAAATTAGCCAACATCAGCAACGCATGTTTGCTTTATCTTGTCTCTATTTTAATAATAAACGAAGCTCCATTTTCAAAAGTAAAGTGAACTAAAAATTTAAAAACTCTTTAACTTACTGTCAATGTGATCAGCAGACTTGCCTGTTTCCCGCGTGTAGCAGCAGGGACTAGCCCTTACGTCACAGGAAAAACTTGATGTTTGTACTTCCGGTATTTGCTGCTGCTTCTTTTGTTGATCCTAGTTGTTGTAAGAATTGTATAATTGCATCAATCATTTGATTTGATTTTACAGTCATTTTTTTAGGTTACTTATTTGATGCATAACATTATTTTCTTGTGCTTTTCTATTTAAACGCATACAAAGGTTTAACAGTAGAGCGCATGGCAGCAGAATTTGCAAAACCTATAACGTTATATCGCCACTGGATGGCATACGCAACACCTTGTATAAGCTCGTTGAAATATCACAAATTTAATTGGGCTATATTTCAAAGGTCGATACTTCTAAGTTAATGAGGGATTCCGCGACCTGTTCTGTAAAACTGCGTTTAAGACGGAATAGCTTACTTTCGTTGGTTCAAGCCTGTGAGAGCCAACATATTAGGTGGTAACTATAGTGGTAGGCTATTATAGAATACTATAGAATAGTATAGGATATCCTACTTTATAAGAAGGTTCTACATGGTGTGAACAGCATTTAAAAGTTAAGTGTTACATCAATATGTGTAGGACAAATATGAGCTATGATATTGCATTACCCAATTAGCCTATAGGCTATTACAAAATTCTGAAGCAAAAATTCATAACAATGAAAAATTCAATGATGAATGGATCTCATACCCCTAACATATAAAGATATGTTTATGCTGTAGCCTCTCTTGTTTATCTATTTCCTCTTTCTCTCCATTTAATCAATTCCTCCTTTTAGCAGATATGTCCAGATTAATAGGCTACTGTCAGCTTTACAACCTGGCAAGTTGTTTTGACTGTTCAGGTGAGAGAAGGAGATCAGTCAATCTCACCGTCAATAAAACTAATACCGAAGGAATGACGAAAACATAAAGGAAGAAAGAAAGGAGTGTAGCAAGCAAACCCATATATTTCTTTGTCTTATTATAGATTGATAGATAGACCAACATAATTTGTTATAGACAGAGAGAGAGAGGGAAACTTCCTGTGGAAGGTAGGTTATAATCCTTTGACTTGGCCTGCTGACCTTGACATATTTGCGCCTTAAAAAGCCTCTGATTGAACATCAAACGGCCTGACCCAATCTCTATGGGAAGATGGGGGGAGGAGAGGGATGCAAATGAGTTGTGACAAGTCTCGTGGTTCCGCCAAGTTTAGCCCGATGCGTCAACTCGGTGAATCACAAAAAGTAGGATAACGAGAGAAAGGGGGTAGAGGGATGGGGAGGAGGGGGTGAACAGAGAGGAGGAGGAGAGAGTGTTCTCCCTCTTACAAAAGGCTCCGCCGTCAGTCGGTCTATCACAGAGACCACACGCGCCCGTCAATTCGGCGGACCGTCAACGTCACAGCAGGCCGAAATATCGCGTTCACCTACCGGGATAACAGACCAGAATCACTCCCATCGCGGTATTTTTTTTTTACGCTTCATGTTTTATTGTTTTAAATCAAAAGTGATATTTTTAATATTTAAATATGTCCAAATTTCTTTTGTATAACCTAGTGTTTTCATAATTTCACAAGACAGGCTTCGTGAAGGAAAATATATTGCTTATATTTTGCCAAAACAACGAATTATGAAAAGTTGCGAAAGTTTTTGGAAAGTGAGATAGAAATAAGCCAGAGTGGAAAAGTCAGCCAAGAGGACAGTAGAGCTTCGTTTGCCCTAGTTGTCTGTGGATGAACCTTTGCGTGCACAGAGAAAGGATAAAGGGATTTTGGACAAAATGAAAACGCTTGCAGGAGGTAAGTCCTTTAATCGGTGACCTCTTTTGGGAAACATTTTTTTTTTTTAGGTAAAACACTTAAAAAGTAGGCTATATTATTTTACAATAAACACAACCAGTATTTTACTGGAAGGCCAATAATACAAATATATTGTGAGAGATCTTTTTGGAATAAAATGTTTTGAATAATTCTTTATAAGTTTAAGAAAGGAAGGCCTATACTGTTTAAAATAATATGAAACCGTTTTAGTTTAGTTTAAAATAGGCTATTAGTAGATTGATTTAAATTATTTGAAGAACATAAAAGGCAAAAGTCGACACTAAACCATAAAAATAAAGTTTGGTCTAAAAATAAAATAATGATTCAACACTAAAATAATTATTTTGTAGCATTTTAATTTAGTTTTTGTTTGAATATTAACAGATGTTTTAGATCTTAATACAATGTAGGCTACATTGTTAATATGTTTCATAGAGAAAGTACGCTAACAAGATACAATCAAATGTACAGCTTCAAAAGTAACAAAAATGTACAGCGGGGGAATACTCATATTTGTTTTAAAACATATAATAAAAATTCTATAGCAAACCTTTTTTTCTTGTCACTTATTCTAAATTAGCTTTATCAGTCTCTCTGAGTGAAAGAGACAGATAAAGAGAGAGAAAACAGTTTAAAAAATGAGCAAGTAAATGTATATGTATGCATGTGTGTGTTAGAGAGAGAGAGAGAGAGGGAGAGGAAGAGGAAGGGGGAGTCTTATTCATTGTAAAAAAAATGGCAGAGGTTGACGGGGTCAGATGCAACTAAAGTCGCTGTCTAGTTAGCTGTCACCGATATGAGAAAGTACATGATTCACGTTAGTCAGGGTGTCAGAACACACACACACACACACACACACACACACACACACACACACACACACACACACACACACACACAGAGACACATACAGTAAGTGTCCTGAAGGACAGTACTTGATGGAGAATGACAGCTCTTCAGAGCACACCCTTAGCTTCAACCTTGGAGCAGTGGACTCCAGTGTGTGTGTGTGTGTGCGTGTGTGTGTGTGTGTGTAGATTGGTACTGTATAGGCTGAGGTCTCCCCCTGACCTAGCAGCTGCTCCCATCCACCCCCTCCCCGGCC
>JAODLI010064000.1:0-36534 GCA_027575585.1 Percopsis omiscomaycus
AATGGAATAAAAACATTTAGCCATTTGCTTTGTTTTGTTTTGATTTATTTGAAGTCACAGGCATTGCATTTTCTGGTCATGTGCATTCATTGAAATGTGTAACATTGCATTTAGATTCTTTCATAATGGCAACCAATACAAAATTAGCCTTGATTCTGATGGTAAAATAATTTCATACAAAGTTAAGGGTTACATTAATAACTTAAATAAAAATTCCTATATTGCACTACTTGCACTACAAATACTAACTTTGATTTTTAAATGGAATTTTACAAACCAAACACTTAAATAACACACTTCCTGAATGATCTACAGTTTTGCAACATATTTGTCGAAAAGGTAGATATTCTTATAGCATTACGAGTGACAATCACTCAACCACCTTAAATAACTATATTTCCTGAAAATCCAAATGTACAAAACACTACCACTCTACTACACTACTACTAAAAATGATTGTTCTAATGCTGCTCATACCGTGTATATGTAGCTGAAATGAAATGTCATTTTTATTCAACTGTATACTATAAACATTGAGCATTGTTAAAAAAAGTCAAGTAAAATTATTTTTACAGTGGAAACACAAGTAGTTCTTGATACTATGATACTAAAACCAATGCTTTTTAATTGCTGCCTAATAGCCGCTTTTCTTCCTTGGCTCCATCCAGACTCCCACCGATGCTTTGACTGCTCTCAAGATCATGGTTCATCTTGTTTTGCCTGAGTGTGTCCTCAGCGCCGGGCCAGACTGGTGCCGACAAAGTAGCCGGGTGTTCTGCTGAAGTAATCTTGTGGCTGGATTGCCTGGAGCCACACCTGACCCTGGTGCAGAGCAGGTAGAACATCTCAATGACACTGAGCAGCAGAGATACGCAAGCCATGACTAGCATGAAGATGATGAAGATTGTTTTCTCCGTGGGACGGGACATGTAACACTCCACGGTGAAGGGACAGGGCTTCTCGGAGCATGGGAACATGGGAACCATGATGAAGCCGTACAGATAGTACTGGCCCACGATGAACGCAACCTCAATGATGATCTTGACCACCAGCTGGGTCATGTAGCTCCCCAGAAGCCTGCCCTTGATTTTCACCTTGCCTTTCTCATTCGTATACTTGGGTGCCTTGAGATTTCCGGGCTTGACGGAGCAGGCAGATAGCTGCTCTCTGAGCTTTTTCTCCTGGCTGATGACGTGGATGGCGTGGCCCAGGTACACCAGCGTCGGTGTGGTGACGAAGATGATCTGGAGAACCCAGAACCGGATATGCGATATGGGGAAGGTCCAGTCATAGCAGACATTTTCGCAACCAGGTTGCTTGGTGTTGCATATGAAATCCGACTGCTCGTCGCCCCAGACGCTTTCCGCTCCGGCACCGAGAACCATTATCCGGAAGAGGAACAGGACTGTCATCCAGACTTTCCCGATCACTGTGGAGTGTGTCTGGACCTGGTCCAGCAAAGTCGACAACAGTCCAAAGTCTCCCATATTAAGATAATTTGTTTTTTCTCTGTAACACAACAGACATAAAGGTAAATTAAACTTTTTACTTACACCAAGGCAGACAGAAAACCTCCTGTTCTCCTAGTGGCTGTAACTCTAAGTGGAAAACACCTGCCAATGACATGTTGACAATAGGATTAAATATAATAAATATGTCATAATGTCCATGAAAAACCAACAATATTGCACTCAAATGGCAAAACCAATGGCTTACACCACGAATTGGTGATTAAAGTAATTATAATGTAGAATTCCATACATTCCAACTGTAGGCTACTGTATAAAGTAGCTTAAATTAAATTCTTAAAATGTGAACATTGCTAAATGTAGAACACATTTAGTCACCCTCAGAGTTGAGTCTTGGCATATTCCCCCACTTTAATCAGTAATTTCACATTCAGTTTCACAAAATAAAGCATAGCATTATACCAGCCCGACTCCCTTAAAAATAATCAGTTGGATACTCATTGAACACATTTTAAAGTGCATACATTCGTATTTACAGGTATAAGTGTACAATTGTGGTACTGCAATTGTGGGTGATATTGAATATGTGAAATTAACAATCATAGGAAAATACGATAGGCAGTTATATATATTTATACACAGATTTCCATTTGTATTTATATTGTTGTTATGCAGTTTACAATTCTTTGCAGGTAATATTTGTCGGACTTTTCCCCCAATAATTTTGACTGTGTTTGTCTGTGTAGAGAGCATAAGCTATTGCCTCTTACCTGAGCTCCAGTCAGAAAGGACTATCAATGGGTTGGATAGCTAACGTGGGTTGGACCTTGATTTGGAAAGTGGAGCACAGCAATCACATTGCGTAACACACATCTGGTTCAAAAATGTAATAATTGACAGGTGTTGAGTGACATTCCAGTTGAATACAAATATCTGGGTGCTGTGTTAAAATATTTGAATACTTAAAACCCTAAAAGAAAGTTGTAGAAGTAGAAGTATCCATGTACCAGTACCACTGGTAGTGGTACATGCTCTGCATATACTGTATCAGAACATGTACGTACTATCCATCCTTTTGAAATACTGAGTTGTGTTTTGAACATAAACAATGAACTGTGGTGGAACTTAGGTGTTCTGGGGGTACTATTACACAATCGAGGTGCACATTTAATGAATGATTGAAAACTATAACCTCTGGTCTGGTCTGTGTGTGTGTGTCTGTGTGTGTGTGAGTGTGTATGTGTGCGTGTGTTTCTTCCTGGACCTTTGGACGTGGTGTGGTGCCATTGTCCCAAAGGACCACCCAAACACATCAGTCTTATATGGAGACAGTGAAATAATGGCATATTTTTAAATAGGGTGGAACATTGTAGAAGCTATATTAATCTATAACTTTCTAGTAGGTCAGAATAATATCTCGAAGTAAAATACAGTCATGAGTTACTCACTAACCAGGGATTTCAGAACTTTGGTCAGGACAGGATTGGAAATAATTACTAAGTAAACACTTGAGCCCACAAAAAGATGGTTAAAGGATTACTCCTCAATTTGTGTCTGGATTAAACCATGTGGTTGAAACCAGCCATACAAAAACATTGTTTTGGTTTGTAACACTTCCCATGAGACCTGTAGACAAGCAGCCAGATGTGAAAGTGCACACTATCTCTGCCCTGACATGTCTACAAATGTTTTTTCAAGTTAAATATTTGCCCTAGTATAATGGAAGACAATGTTATATACAGCATTTTAATTAATACAAGTACCATCGTCGTTTGACAATTTAATTGAAGCATAATTTTTTTGGAGCTCATGCTCAAGCAAACAGCTAACAGCAGTTCAACAGATACAAATACATTTCACAACACATTTAACTACTACACTATTTACATTTGAGAACAGACCATGGATCATACATAAAATGACTGTTGTTTATGCAATGCTGCATCATTCTGTCAATAGTGGCAAAATTATGATTGAAGAATGTCAGAAATCTCAACGTATTAAACCCAAAATAGTAGGTATAGGGGACAGTAAATGAGTCAGCCACTTTTGGATACAAGGTAGTCAGGTCCCTGACTATAAGTGTGTGCCACTCACACACTTATAGGCATGTGCATGTGTGTACTGTACATGTGAGTGCATACTATATGTGCAGTTACTTTCCAAAAAGTGTGGGAGCTATTAAAATACACATGAAATCATATCATTTACCAACCGCTTTTATCCAAAGTGACTTACAATTTCATTGTTCTATTACATGGAGCAGGTAGGGGTTAGGCATCTTGCTTAAGGATGCTTACAGGTAAGCTGACTCCGGGGCTCAAACCCACAACCTTCTGGCTGGGAGTCCAACACCCAGACCACTCGACTATCCTGCCCCCTATATCATATTTGACAAGAGATTCTTAAGATTATATCCAAATGCTGGGGTTCCGGATGGAATGATCCATTGGATGTGCTTTTTCCATTAACCAGAAACACCTGAAGTTTTATCAACATCAATTCAGTTTCGTAGTTTCTCAAACAAATACTGTTAACATGTCTAGAAATGCTGTATTACGCTGTATATATGTACTGTATATATGTATTTATAGTACAACAACATTATTATTATTAGTAGTATTAGTAATATTTTTATTATTATTGTTGTTATTATTATTATTATTACTTGGGGCCAGGATAGCCATCTAGTTGTTGAACCCCCAACCCGGAAGGTTGTGGGTTCAAGCCCCAGAATTGCCTATCTGTAAGCATTCTTGAGCAAGATGTCTAACCCCTATCTGCTCCATGTAATAACAGCATGTAATTGTAAATCGCTTTGGATAAAAGCATCAGATTATTGCTAATTATTTAATCCTGAATGTCAGCATATAGATGTACAATCTACTGAGGTAAGGAAGCTATTGGGTTTAACAAAAGGTCAATATTGTTTTTACGCCAGGCTGTTTATTGAATAACGGTATTACAATAAAATTGTAATTTACATTAAAAAAAATAGTAAGTATACTGTATACTTTCAAGTAAAAAATATCTAAAGCAAAAAATATAGCAGGTAGCTGAGCTGAGATCTTGGGTAAAAAAAACAAAAAAACAAAATCAGTATAATGTTTTGATTGATATCAAGATTTTCCAGTCAGGAAAAACGTGTGACTGAGTTCTATTTACTGAAGCTGACTGATCCTTTAGCCCCACCTACATACAAACACAACCCTTACTGTCACGTTACTACTGCACACACACAGGCCTGCTCATGTGCAATCTATTTAAGGTCAAAAAAACCTTGGTTTTAGTCATAGCATCCTTATCTTAATACATGCTGACATATTTAATTAACCTTTAACCTCTGTTAGGTTCCATTTTGTTGGATTGTACTGATGAATCTCTAAAAACTCGTCTCCAGATAATGCTTTGTGGATATCTTAGATAAACAGTTTTCGAGAAACAATGGAAACCAATGATGGTTGAACCAAAATTATGAATTAAATACAGCAACCAAATGGAATATTTCTTCCTGAAAGTCAGCGTGTGGACTATTATGAAGATAAGGAAGCTATACAGTCAGTGAAGTTAGTCGCATTATGACCTCACTCAGATTTGAACCTCCTCAACATTGTTGTCTTCAGGCAAGACGCTCCTTCCCAACCTATTTACCCCATCAGCAATCCCACCCGTCACCCCATTGGCCCTGAGTTTGCGATCATTAAGCTCTAGCTCTAGATTGATATAATTCTGGATCATCTGGTCTCGGTTCTTGAAAGCCTTCCTTTCCATCACTGGGGGGGTCACAGGGGTCACAGTGTAGTCCTGTCTCCTAGCCAGACATTCCTTTATAAACTTAATACACAGATAGACCAGCTCAATCACATTGAGTAAGAGGGATATACATGCCACCACCAGCATGAACCAGATGAAAACCGTCTTCTCCGTAGGCCTGGACAGGAAGCAGTCCACCTGGTGTGGGCAGGGAAAGTGACGGCAGATGTAGCGAGCCTCAAGGGTGAAACCATACAGAAGATACTGACCCACAATGAAGCCAACTTCCAAAAGGATCTTGACCACAAGATGGAGGACATAGCTGCGTAGGATGCGGCCACGGAGTGTGATCTTGCCGCTGCTGTTGCTGTACTTGGGAACCTTGAAGCCCCTTTTAAGGAAGAGGCTAGTTTGGTCATCAAACTCCTGCTTCTTCATTTTCTCTCTCACCTAGGATTTAATATACATGAAATTATGGTACAATTATTTAGAACAACAGAATATTTTTTTGTTTGTGTTGTCCATGTTAAAGTTAAAATCTTACAAATCGTACATACAACCAAATTCAAAGAAATCATTTTCTGTTTAGCTGCTATATCACTAGACGACTCCTCTTGATTTCACAAGCTCTAAGATTTGCTCCCCATCAATCTTTTAACTCTCCTTTTAAAAGCGTTTGGGACCTGGTATCCTAAGCAAAATAAGAGAAACACGAGCAGCAATATTTTCCTCTTGGTTGGCACCGCCTCAATGATTTTGAAGGTTTCCGTATAGTTTCTGTATAAGCGAAACAAAATATGGAGCTTGCGAGAGCAGGATGGTCTTACCAGGCTAATTTACCACTGATTGAGGTAATACAATATTGATTCAGGCTACTGTCCATTCACAAATTGTTTCTCATTTCTTTATAATCTGGCGAAAAACATTTTCAGAAAAATGTCGCATTGAAGTAATAGCCTGTTTTGTATAAACACCAGTAATTCTTTCCACCAGAAGAAAGGAGGGAACTCCTTTGGCCCACGTGTTGTCCCTACACTGTTTAGTTCAAGTGATCACCAACATGAAACTAAACTGGAAAGTGTAGAGTGTACATTTAAAGGTACAATCATTGATGTGCGTTATAGCACCCTTAGATTTTTTCCTCAGCTCACTGTTGTGTTTGAAGCACAATTGTACATGAAAATGGCTGCAGGGAGAGAAGTATTGAAGTATGCGAGCCTAGGAGCACTGTACAGGGAGGAGAAGAGTGTGAGCAACCCAACACCTAAAATTCTTCCATCCAACATAGAAACCCAAGCAATTTGCCAATCAGATAAAATGGAAGCCAATGACAGTTCTCAAACTGTGTTATTTTGCTAAACTAATTGCAGCCACCCACCTTGTTCTCACTGTGGATTATATGAAGCACATATCCCAGGTAGATAAGTGTTGGTGTTGCCACAAAGATAATCTGGAGGACCCAGTAACGAACGTGAGAGATGGGGAAGGCTCGGTCATAGCAGACATTCTCACATCCCGGCTGGTCTGTGTTGCACACAAAGTCAGACTGCTCATCTCCCCACACCTGATTGAAGTGAATTGTAATTCTTATTAATAACATTTAGATATCAAAGGTGCAGTAGGAAAATTTGGAAAATGTAATAAGAATTAGAAAATGTTTCATGTCTAATCAGATCAAGAAGGTGTTCCCTATATATCAGAGTTGCAGACTTCCTAAAGTCTCGTGGAGGCATATCACACATACTGTATTACACGTCCATATATTTGATTGGTTAAATCTGATGTAGAGCTCTTGATTTGTCTACTGAACTTTTAAGCATTTGCTTTTTCTTTCAGACAATAGAAGACCGGCTCTACATTTACACCAGCTGTATCTATGTATCTATCTATCTATGCTCTATTGAGATGTAGGCGTGTTTTAGCGCTGTCTGTATGGGAGGAAGTGTCAGGAGGTGTGGTTCACAGGACTCAGGATGGGAGACAGGTGTGGGCAATACACTAATCACCTCTTTACGTCTTTAGTAAAAGGCGCGCGGGAGCAGACCTTACGGGAGAGCCGGGAGCAGAGAAGCAGGAGCTAGACCGCATCTGTGAATGTGTGAATAAACCGTGCATTGCACGACCTAACCAACAACTCTGTGTGTGTAGTTATACTTGTACACCACACTATCTATCTATATTTATATATGATATATAATGATGTGGCGGCACATAACAGGTGTAACAAAACCTGGGTGGTTCTTTGCCGTACACATTCGGGTTATATAGGATAGCCTTGAAATGTGTTGGCTATGCGGAATTACTGTCTATTCTCTAATATAGTAATTATTTAATAATTATTTAATAATTATTTAAGTATTAATAATAAGTATTAGTATTTAAAATACGTATTTATTAAAATAGCAATATCAAAAGTGGGCGTGGCTAGGGATTCACGAGCTGGAGCCCCACTAGTATTTATGGCCACGGGCCGCTACTGATCGGTTGCATGTTCTCATGCAAAGGAGCTTTACATACAACCTTATCAGAGCTGAATATTTGTTTACTGTAGTGATATACATTTTATGATATACATAAATGTAATTTACATTTAAAAGGGTTGTAAATTTCGTCAATTGTAGCACACCATATTCAACTTTAATCAAATAAAGCTTCTCAAGAACAAACTTGTGGCTAGTGAAAATGCTGATGGCTATTACTAGTTAATGTCAAGCCCTGTATATATCCAACTTCTATGTGAATTGGTTAGTTGATGACATGTTGTCCTACAGACAAATCAATATGAATCATTTGAAAGCTACATAGAATACCCTATCTGCCCCAGTTCCAAGGACCAGCATACGAAAGACAAAAAGGACTGTCAGCCAGACTTTTCCAATGACTGTGGAGTGGCTCTGCACTTTATCCAGCAGGCGACTCAGCATATACCATTCAGCCATGTTGGGCACCAGTTGTGCTTCCTGCTGTAAGGACCAGAAGGTGATGTCAAGTCAACATTTTTATTTATGCTGCCCTTGAGTTACAATCTACATTTCACACAGAAGACAACACCGCCTGATCTTAAAGCGATATACACCTGTAGAACCCTTATTGTATAGCTTCCTTAAACATAAGCTCACACACTGCATTTAATGTATTGGTAATGTATTATGTATGTATGTATTGGTGTTGTTTTTTTCAACCTGCATTGCGTTGGTTGATATCTCATTGACCAATGTAAGATATACATCAATATGACACTTAAAGTATGTCTTTCAGTAACAATAGAACCCACTGGTGTTTGGACAAAAAATGGTTCAGCAAATATAGTGAACAGAATTAGATGATTTAAGTATGTTTTTAAGAAACAATGGAGCCCAGTGGAGTTTGAGAAAGAAAATCAATCCATTATATACAATGAACAGAATATTTTGTCTTGAACATGAATGTGTGGACTTGCATTGAGGTAAAGAAGCTTAACGCCAAGGGTTTTAGTTTAATATCACTGTAACCTCCAGTTGGACAAGGACTGACATCTGATACTGTAATTTTAATATGGCATTACAGTGATTCAGACCTCCAAATAAACGTGCTCCACAAAAATATAAGCTTTTTCTGTTTCATTATGATTTCTCCCAGTCTAAATATTAGTATTTTCATACATTTACATTTACATAATTACATTTAATCAAAGTAGTTGTTTCAGCTATATGTGATTCAGTAACTGAATAAAATCTTCATTTTAGTTATTCCATAAATATACAATCTACTTAATATGCAGCTATGCTTGCTTTTTATGATTAGTACAGCGTGCTGACATTATCCTAATTCTCTAGTCTCACAAGATATCCCATTCATGTGTTGCATTAATTAGCTCATTAGCGAGGTAAATATACTATAAAAACTTATCAGAAATGTTGTTTTGTCAACTTACCAACAAACTAGACCTCAGAGGAAAAAATATTCAGTGTAGGCAGCAAAGTAAAATATACAGAGAATGGTGAAAGAGTTCGCCTATCCTTCTCTCAGCATTTTATCTGAAAGGACTCCATCCTATCCACAACAAAAAGCTCCAAGGCCCCAGACTGAGTGTGACGGGCTGGTAGATCCAAAACATTAAACCCAAACCACATCTGTCTCAAAACAACCCCACATTTGACCCATAACGAACTCACATTTCACTTCAGTTTGCGTGTTGCTTATTTGTGTAAAGGTAGCCTATAGTTAGTCAATTTTATTACATTCCCCAGAACAATACATTTCAACCCCAGCTCAATGTTAGAGCTTGTTAGAAACACAACTGTGCAATAAAGTGCTATTGTGAGCCTATGAGAGGAGGAGTAGAGAGGAATGCAAGTCATTCAGCACTGAGGTTTAAGGAGAGGTATAAGCTCTCGAAGTTTATAACCAAAATGCTTGTAATGCCAGAGGGTAATTCCAGACACAAATGTAGGAGTGTCCCATTAATGTTTATACGGTACAGCCACATATTTGGATATTATTCTCAGAAATCACAATTGCAATTCATAACTTTTTAACTTTACTCGTCTGAATTATATTATTAATGGAAAACAACAATCACAAATGATGAAATGTAATATTAAGACATTAGGATGCTTTTAACATTTGTACAGTATTTGTTGGAGAGAACACATGGATGTCCTATTCTTTACACATCGTACATTTTGTGTACAGACCTTTCCATAATTTCTACTTTTGGGTTCTTGCAATTGCAGAAGCGTGTGGTCCAACCTTGTGTGGGGAAAAAAGCAAGCAGTCTGTGATCTGAGTGAAGTGATGGTTCCCTGATGGTAAACAGGAACAAGCAACACATGGAAAAAAGGTCAGCACTTCATACAGTATAATCATTTGTAATAAACCAAATCCTTAACAATCCAGACAGATGAGAATATTTGAGATGCGTGCGTGTGCAGATCTTCAAACAGCTCTAGTTTGCCATAATAAGAAATATAGGCATTCATTAAACCTGCACTGTCTATGTTTTACATTAAGAGATAGCACGAGTTTGAATATTAATAAAACAAGTGTATAAACAAGAAAACCCATCCATCTACAGTTCAATAGGCTCAGTGGATTGGCTCATTTGGTTTAGCAAGACCAGCATCACAGAGGGTGTCATCTAAACAGCAATGTTTATATGTGGTCTAGTTGTTCATATGCCATGTAGCGAGCCATGTGGAATGTAGATTTACAGAAGTTACTCAGGACACGTTAAAATAAGTGAAATCACAGATCTTTGTGGGAAGTACTATTTTATTTCATTTTATTGCATAACCTTGTGCTGCAATGATATATGGGTCATTGAGTCACACTGAAAGAAATAACATGTACAATTCCTAATTATAATAATAAATAATACCGGTATGCATCTTCAATTATTTCAAACAGAGAGTACAATATAACTTTATCATATGTGATATGCAATCAATATATGGTAAACCTTTGTTTCTAAACAAAACCTCACTCAAACAAAATTCCATTACAATCTCACTCATCAGTGCATTTCACATCTAGTGAAAACTATCTATCTACCTAAAACTATTCCACAGTCACCACCACACGATCATTCAGTGTAAATATTGTTTTAACTAACCTGCCTGGTAAAATAAATAAAGGATTGGACAAACTTGCACGTCAAGCTGAGGCCTTAAATTGTTCTGATATTAAAAGAATGTTGCTCTGCTCTCTCTTTAGCTGTCACGCAGTACTTTGAGCATAAACCGGCCAAATCTTGACTTCAATTCATTAAATGATAAATTATTCAATAAATTATTTACCTTTCATTATTTCTGAGAATAATTGTATACAATCCTAAATATAGGTTTAACAATATTTTATCATCATTAAAGGGACACTCCTCCATTTGAGTATGGAATTACCCTTCCGGTTGAAACTGCAGTGCCTGTCCCACTACACCTGAGTGCTAACTAGCTGGAACCCATCTCTACTCCCTACAGTGCCCCATAAGCTCATATACACTGCCTGTCCCCCCAAAAAATGTGCACACTTCTTTTGGACCGTCTTCAGCTTTGATTACGGCGCGCATTCGCCGTTACATTTTTTGCCTGCAACCTTATGAAATGTCACAACATTTATGTTGCATTCATTTTTGGCCGAGATCTTGTAATGACGCCGGGAAAGTCGAAACACTCTGTAAAGTCTTCTCCAGCACATCCCAAAGGCTTTAAATGAGGCTAAGGTCAGGACTCTTTCGTAATTTGAGACACTGTTGTCCTGGAATATTCCCACGCATTAGGAAAAAAAAAAATCCACTGATGGGATAACCTGGTCATTCAGTACATTCAGGTACTCAAGCTGACTCTATTTTATTGCAAAATAACCTAAACACTCCAGTCCAAAAGGTGACCTTTTTTTTGGCCAGGCAGTGTATTTTCTATCACTCAGCCACCAGCCACCAACAATTTTGTGAACAGTGTGGATAGTGTTTTAAAAATCAAGAGCGAGCTGAGAAGAAATGTAAATATATGGGGGAGCTATAACCAAAATGCAATCGAAGAGTGTACCTTTAACATACAAAAATAAAATAAAAATAGAAGCCAGACGTTGGGGTCTTTCCTAAGTAGAAGAGCAAAAAGTGATTCCTTAGCTTGAACTCATCAGCAGGCGTGATCCAAGCAGCCAAATAAACTCTGGAATGTACTTCATAACGCCATACTGGAAGAAACAAAAACAGCAAAGAAAAGCTGTCAAAACAATACTCAGATAATCTGTCCTTGTTTTTCCATGCAATTCTTAGAACTTTGACCCTGGAAGGATTACAGTGGTCTCTTGTACAATGTAGGTATTTTATGGAACTATGGAAGATATACAGTACATACATTACTTATTAAAGTCATTTCTTGACTGTACAGACCTGCAGTGTATGAGGCCAGTAGCCAGTGGTTCTACGAGATATACCCAGCGTAGAAATGGCATGGCGAGCATAAACCTCTGGCCTAGGTATCAGCCAGCCTCCTGCCGCCAGCAATGATGGTCTGCCAATTGAATCTACCTGCGTATGTTCAGGTAAACATGTCATTATTTCACTGACACAGTACAGTGATATGTTGGCTGCTCTGGTTACGGGGCAATAATAATAAAATAATAATTAATAATAAAATGCATTATGCCTTAATCATTAATGCAAGTTGAATTATATTTTTAAAGCCACAATTTGCCACTCTCCAGTTGAGGTCCTTTTGACAAATAGTAGTCCTGTGCTTATAGTCTATTTCTATTAAGTAACTGACTACATATGTGCATTACACAAGATCTTTATATTATTATATTCCTGTTAATCCAATCTTTCTGAGCCTGATAGTGGTTACCTGAAGAGGAATCAGACTTTGGACAAAGACTCCTTGGCGACCATATTCAAAGTGAAGCGCTTCAGAGAAACTATCCAAGTAGCCCTGGAATATTGACAAAAACAAGACACATGCATTATTGTATTCAAATAAAATAGCCTTAGTACCTATGGTTAGTTTGAACGTGTTCCAGGAAGCACTCCAACAGTGGTTTTCAATTTTGGCTGCTAAAAAAGCCGATACCAGCCGATACTAAGGTTTAGGTTTTGGTACAGTTTGTTTTGGTACAGTTTGTTTCTTTATGTATACATAAGAAAAATATATAAAATGGTGGTCAAAGAGAAGGTAATTGTATTACCTTCCTCAACTAAGCCACCTATTCTTTAGCTCCATAAAACAACTCCTTATTTTAGTCAGTATATATGGCCCTCCAGTATCAGTCGGGCACTATTTTAGAACTAAGCATGTGCATACGTATTTTTCATTGCATCATCTCACAGTTGAAGCGGAGAGTGCCACTCTTCCAGGCAGAAGTTGACATTGTGCCCCCGAAGATATATTGACCACCGCTCCTCTGCTGCGTTCAACCATCCCTGGCACCACCAACCTGGTCATGAGAGTAGCAGCAACTACACACTTATTCAACAACTCCCACAGTTGCTGCTCAGGCATTTCAGTCAGCCTCTGAGGCAAGGCCAGGGACTCATCCATACAGTTCACCAAAAATCCAATGTCTTTACCCCGTAGGGCTTCTTTGACTGGCTTGCTGGATGATACACCCGCAGTGAAGTCCGCTACAATGAGAACGGTTTCCACTCCGTAGCTGTGTGAGAGAGCTGCGGCAGTGTCTTGAACAGTATTCTGGTCCTGGCTAACAAAGATGATGTTGATGCCTTGCCTGGCAAGCTCCTCTGTGTAGGCTATTGCGACAGCATCTGATGCTCCTGTGTGGAAAAACAGGACAATGGTTGAGTCGAACTCAAGTCAGCAACTAATACGGAGGAATTTCAAGGTGAAATTGGTCATGAAATTCCTCGGACAAAACAACTCTTTCTACTCAAGCATTATACATTGATACACATGGAAATACTCTAGGTGGTTTTAAAATACTTCTGACACCACATAATGATGCCTTACACACTACAAGTCATATTTATATGTCATAAGGGCAAACAGCTTTATATAATACTGGCAGCATCACCTGGCCTGTTTTTGGAACTATTTAACCCTAATGACAACAGTGGGGTAGGAAAGAAATATTGCCTAATATGCACAACTTCACGATTTATACACTTCTTTCCTGTTCTTACCATAAATGACAGCCCATTCGCCAAAACGTTGAGTCAGCTTCTTCCTCGTTGGGATCATTCGCGGGAGGAAATGCACCCTTATTAAGCTGCAGCAGTCCCGCAGTAGGATCACTGCTTTGCTGGCTGTGTAAAACGCACCGACAAGAGCCAGTGTTTCAAAGTAACAATTGCATGACTGAGCAATTTGTTTGTACAAAAACTGAAAGCTGTCAACAGATGCCATTGTTGGAAACTGGTCGGACCAATGTTTAGCTCAGTTTGTATCTATTTGACAGAACTGATGTCAACTCAAATGTAACATTTGCTAATAATTAAGCCATACAAATACATACGTTTCACTATATCTCCCTAGCACTTTTAGTCCACTTCAAAGGTAAAAATTGAGTTTGTCAAAAGTCCGAGCAGGTGGAATAGCCGGATTTACAAGCAAAACATCACGTGGCAAAGCAGACAAATCACGTGACCCAACCAGAACGTCAAAAGCACACATAATTTTTTGTGTTGCCAACTTTAAGATTTAGTTGATAGACTATGTGTATCAAAATAGTCACTATGCAAAATGCACATATATTCTTATATTCTCTGCCCAAATGTTTATTTTTATTAATATTATTTTTGCAATATCCCACAATGCACTGTGGGTGCTGACTAAATTGACGTTTCCATAGTGACCAAGGTGGCATAGGTACAAGTACGTCAATATGGTATCCGAGTAAAACTAATAGAAGTACACTGTCTATTTTCAAGGTATTCTATAAAATGTATTTCTAATGTATGTATGTTATATATCATATATTGGATGTAGACGCTTGTTTTTGCATGTACCTTACTAGCGTATTAGCTATCTAGCTAGCCTGCCAAGTTAGCAGGCACAAATATGATACCTCACATTTGGATGATGGCAACACTAGCCAACCCTTTATATAAGCTATGCCATATGCTAGCTCTATCAATCTATGTATTGTAAGGGCAGTGAATTTACTTCACACCTTTTTATATATCTAGGAAAATCATTTCCTCATCCATATCCTACAGTGCATCAGGGGCTGGCAGCATGTCTCAGTTGTCAGCTGATGATGAGGTCGAGCTACAGTCCCTGCTAAGGCAGCTTCTTAGCAACATTAAAGACAAGATATCCGGTGCACCATCAATTGAATGTGCAGAAGAAATCCTTGTTCACCTGGAGGAAACTGACAAGAACTTCCACAAGTAAAGGCATCACACACACACACAGAGACATCAGCAATTGTAATAGGATGATTTAGTAGCCTAGCCAAAATTTCACCATTGTCCACTGGCTTAGTATTCTGACTTACATTTCCTTTACATGGCAGTTATGAATTTGTCAAGTACCTTCGCCAGTATATGGAGAGTTCTTTGGATACTTTGGTGGAAGCTGAGCTGGAGAATTGTGCCAAAGGGGATGGACATGCCTTTAATTCAGGTCATGACACCCTCATTCATGCTGTTACCAGAAGGACCAGGGAATCATCTGAGTGAGTAAAGTCTTGAAATAGACCTAAGCATTGTTTGCTTCCCTGTTATGTATAATATTTATTTAGAATATTCATGACCGATGTGGGTTATGCACACCTGTTCCCGTTTACTCTGTCCAGTCATTTTGAAATTCAAGAATTAATCTGCCTCTACAAAATATGAGTAATTGACCATCTGAATGCGATGTTAATAGTAGTTTTTTCCTCCTCTGTTTTTAAATATTCACCCCAGCTATTGTGGAAACAAAACTGTGTGAATGCAGGAGGTAGCCTGGTAAGACCATCCTTATTTTGCACCTCCATTCAAAGTTGTTTATGATAGAGGCGGTGACAATAGGTGTCAATCAAATGATTAGCAGGTGACAACCGTTAACTAATGAGAAGCACGTTGGAATGATTTTATGTATGCATGCACATGCAATTTCTGTTGGCACCTGCTGAACTACTGCCCTGATGCTTCTCAAACAATGTGTGAATGGAGGTCCCAAAGCAGAGCAAAGCGTAGAGGCTGCGCCTGCAAAATCAGGAGGATTTTACCAGGTTGTGCTGGAGGGGCACTCCAGAGTTTGAAACCAAAATTTCCCTAAGTGATCCTCTCACAGTCACACAATTATTCAGTGGGGTGGGGGGTGTTTAGTTAGGTTACAGAAAATTGTTAACCCATTACACAATATTTTGAACAACGTAAAGCTAAACACTTTCAAGTAGTGATTAGCTTGGCAGAGGTGCTAGTAGAACAAACTAAGACCGGAGAGTGTGCTCCAATTATTGGGGCATTAAAACTTCTCAGCCTTCCCGGGAAGGTCTATGCCAGTGTGCTGGTAAGGAAGCTGCCAATTATTGAACCTCAGATACAGGAGGAACAATGCAGATTCTGTCCTGGCCAGCTCTCTACCCAAGCTGGTAGATATTCTGACAGATACATTCTACGATTGTAGAATGGATCTACAGATACAGATATTCTGTAAAGGCACAGGTGGAGTGTTTCCTCCGAATGGAGAGGGACCGATAAAAGCGGAGTGAGGTTCCTTTGAAGAGATAGGGTGAGGAGCTCAGATATGCAGGAGCTCTTAGTAGAGCCACTGCTCCTCTGCATTAAAAGGAGACAGTTGAGATGGGCATCTCCCTGGGAAAAGTATTCCAGGAAAGTCCAATAGGGAGGAGACCCCAGGGGTGACCATGGTCTTGGATCCCCCAGAAGAAGCTGGTGAAAGTGATGTGGAAAAACACCACCTAGGCCACATTCCTTTGCCTGCTGCCATCTCGACCCAAACCCGGATAAGCGGCAATTGATGGATGGAGGGATGAATTATGGATTTTTTTCTTCGTTTTCCCTGTTAGTGACAGCTACAGTACACGTCTTTGACTGTCAGATCCAAACAAATGCAAAAACGTTTATTTTTTTAATATTTTGTTTTTTATTTATTTATCACATATTACTCTCTGTCAGATACAAGCAGATGATGCAGACCTTGAAGAATACCATGATAGTGGTAGTGGAATCTTTAATAAACAAATTTGAAGAAGACCAACTGCGGAAGGAGGAGATGCACAAAGAGAAACAGCATGGGCAGTCTAACTGCCACTACGCAGACAACTGCTCTGACAGCGATTCTTCATTCAATCAGGTAACTCATGGATACATTCTAGGAATGTAAAGTGTTTGCACAAACTTAGCTGACAGGGTTTGTAGAGGAACCTGCAGCCAGATGTAACAATAAGACAGCCCAGTAGGCACCTGTTAAAGTGACATTGAACTAGTACAACCATTGACTGCATAGCTTCCTTGGTAGACATGAATTGAGGAACTGGAAGTCAAAGTAGGTTGGACAAAAGAAAATTAAATCGGTGTTTGATTGGTTTAATTAAGTCGGTGTGTGGATTTACATTAAGGTAACTACGGTAATCTATATAGTTATGGGTTTTACTAAAATTCTATATCCTGAAAAGCTAAGTTCATTAAATCTTTCATACTATTTATTTTGGGTTCTTAAAGCCTCTGTTCACCCATGCAGATAGTTTGAGTTAATGTGGCTGTTTAGACCTGCATATCTTCAAAGGAACCAATCATGAAGAAGGTTACGCTTTAGAGTCAGGTTATTGTAAATCAGGCGAGGTCTACAAATGCCGATAAACGATAAAGTACTGTTTTTGAGCTGTGTTTTCCTGTAGTATGGGCGGATACTGTCGCTGTTTGATTGGATCTCTAGAAGTCTTTACTTTGCCATGCAATTTCATAGATAGGCCGTTATTTGTTAACTAATATTTAGTATTGATGACAGCTTAACAGGGAAGCTAAATTTGTATCTTGGCTCCAATCTATGAAATTATATTTCGCACAACTGGCTACTCTTGTGTGGTTGTGGGCCAATGTGTTTCTTTCCCATGCGTATTGTTTTATACTGGATCAAATCAAGGACAAAGCACAGATCTGTTGTCTGAGGTGATTGCTGCTCTGCTATTATAGAAAATAAGCCCTTTTATATATTTCGGTCAAATGTAATTTCCCGTGTAGGAACAGGGAAATATGTTGTTTCCTTAATAAATGTGTATTTTGTCCTTGGCTGTATTCAAAAATATTCCAGTAATAAGGCATTTCACATTTCTGTTACATTGCCTTTTCAGAGCTATGCATTTATCAAACAAGAGCAGCTTCAAGTGTTGGCTGAGAATCTTGACTCCAGCAGGTCCAAAGAGGTAAAATAATAAAAATGACAATCTCAAACATTTTCATACAAATAAATGTCTGTTTCGCTGTCATTAATCATTGACTGAGGTCAATAATGAGCCAGCCTACATTTGAGTGAGTTTGTTTCATGTTTATAATCTGGTCTCTTCTGGCCTGCAGGTGCGCTGGGAGGCTCTGCAGGTGCTGTGCTGTGCGCCTCCCTCTGACGTTCTGACCTGTGAGAGCTGGAGCAGCCTACGCAGGAATCTGTCTGTAGCCCTGGGCGACCCTGACCCTGACCTAAGTGTGAGTATGTTAAGCGCTAAGCAGTTTACTACACCACTAACTGTCTGGGTAATAAAATCAAGTGTGTTGTCGTCACTCAGCAGGTTAAAATGTTATTTTGTCATTTGTTAAAACATGTATGTGGTGTGTAGGTGAATCTGCGTTTGCAGTAGTGTGTGAGTGTCCTTGCGTCTTTGTGTTTGTGTACATCTGTGTGTGTGATTGTGTTTCCATGCAATTACTGCAAACTCCTGTATTATCCATTGCTCTGTCCCTCTACAGGATAAAGTCCTTCGCTTCTTTGCCAAAACTTTTTCCTCCTGTCCATTCAACGTGACAAGGGAGATCTACACCAGTTTGGGTAAGGCCGGTCAGGTTGTTTTGCCACACAGCAAAGTTTGATGTTGTTTTTAATGTTGTGTTGATGATTATTTATTTGTAAAATTTTTTTTACTATGCATTACAACCGATTTCTGTAAATGAATTCCTGTGATACATTGTATATCATCTGTAACATTATGATATTATGTTTTGTTGTATTTTATGTTTTGTTGTGTAGCTAAAAACGTGGAGTCCTATTTCCTGGCACACAAGTTGAGTTTTTCGACCGGCTCAGCTGGGATTGATGTCAACGGACCTGACATCAGATGTCTCCTCAAACAGGTACATCATGTTGTACTATTGCTGCCAAGTACAATTGCAATTAGGCCATTTAGCTTTTACTCAAAAGCACAATTAAATAATAATAATAAGTAATAAGGAGCAGGTAGGGGTTAGCTTACAGGTAGTAGGGGGATTGTTGGGGATCGACCCCACGATCTTCCAGTCGGGAGTCAAAAGCTTATAATGTATGCTTTTTCTGTACCATTTGATTTTAACAAGAGATGGCATGTAACATCCCTGTGATGTTCTCAAGAAGTTTGTCAGAAGATGGCATGCTAACAAGCTGTTTTGCCCTATAACTAGAGAATGGTTTGGACTAAAATCAAATCATTCATGTGAATGCGTGTTTTGTGCTCCTTCACCCCGCCCGTTACCCCTTTGCCGCTGATTGGGCTTAGGCCTTATATCACTGCTTGCATCAATATATTAACACTGGTTTCAACAACAAGGGTAATTCCAGATACAAATCGAGGACTGTCTCTTTAAAGTTTTGCTCTCTTTTCCGTCTGTCTAAAGATGCGCTTGATGAATGACTTTCAAAGGGAAGTGCCATTGTTTTGGATTCGTCATCCTGAGAAGTATGCTGTTAACCTCTCTAAAACTTTTCATTGGTGTTGTTTTGGAGAATGAGGTTACATCTTAAAATATCTGCTCTCCTTGCTTCTCCAGGTATATGGAGGAAGTTATAGAGAGTACCCTGTCATTGCTGTCCTTACAAAATGAACTTGGCTTAACATCGCCAGGGCCTGAGAAAGCCCTACATCCCATCCACCTGCTGGCATTACTGGACATTAAAGCTACATGGTTTAAAAAGTGGATGGTATGAACCTTCACTCCTTTTCCATCCACACAGGTGTTTTGAGTTACTGTAATGTGGCTACTTAGGACTATGTGACCGGCGAATCTAACTTGCCTGTCAATCGCATGAATGTGCGCACACAGCTACAGGTTTGTCAATGGCGCTTCACAATAGCAGACCAACGGCTCCAGAGGAAGGGAGAAGAGGAGGAAGGGTTGGGTTTTTGGGTTGTTGATGTTCAAAATTGTACTCTTTAGTTCTTTTTTAGCTAGCTCATGTTACAACTCTAAAATCCTACCCACAGCAGCTTTAAGCATATGTAGTTAGTTGCGCCCAAATTCTAAGGGGTCTAATCAGCCAAATTAACTAATTGACCTATGTGGGCGGACAGAGACTTTGCAGTTGGACCTTATGTTACAGTAGATATATAGATATAAATGATTATATTATGAATTATAATATATAATAAACGTGAACTTTGTCTGAACTATTCTAGTAGGATGACATGAGGAAATGTATATTGCGTTATCCTCCCTCCTATACTGTATGTCTGTCATTCATTATGTGTCTCTCTCTCTCTTTCCCCCCACACATCCATCCATAACCTCAGCATGGTTACTACAGTAGAACTGTAGTCTTCAGACTCCTGAAGAAAAAATATAAGTCCCTGGTAAGTCCCCAAGCAATAACTACCTCCCCCACTTTTTGAGGCACCTCTTAAATATTGTTTTGTGATGCATTAAACCCCAAACTCTGTATGTAACATACAAAGCAGGTTATATACAGTACAGGCCATAAAACATTTCATACATTAAAATGCTGCTTCCACTTTACATGGAAGCAGGTAAAAAGTAATTAATGAAAATAACAATAATAAGTAAAATAGTTAAAACTACAATAAAGATAAAGA
Source organism: Percopsis omiscomaycus (assembly GCA_027575585.1). NCBI lineage: Eukaryota > Metazoa > Chordata > Actinopteri > Percopsiformes > Percopsidae > Percopsis > Percopsis omiscomaycus. The sequence continues at coordinate 20,661 of JAODLI010064000.1, forward strand.
TCAATCACTACAGTTTTTTTCAACAGAAATGGGCAAGGCAAGTTGTTGTTGTCTAGAACTTCATACACAGGGCAATGCAAAGTACTGTACATCATAACCATATAAAAAGGCACAATAGAACAATAATACTAGAGGTATTAATGGACCTCATAAAAGTTTTAATTTATAGGTGGTCAGTGTAGTAAGTCTCAGATCTTTTACAATCAAGTGTCTGGTTACCTGTGAAAGTTTCAGAAAACACACCAATTCAAATTAAATTTAAATATCAGATAACTTATTACCAACTTGTTGTCAATGGGAAATTAGTGGAAGACTGTAATCAGGGTCAAATTCAGACTAGTACTAAATTGATCCTCTTATCCGGAGCCCCCTTTTTTGCCCCTTTTAACCCTACTCAACACACTTTTATCTATAAAGACGATTGTAGCAGAATGGATCTCTAAATTGACTGCCAATAACTTTTTTTGAAGACCTTTTTATATGGAAGTATAATAGTGCCAAATGTCCTTAATGCAAAATCGCATTTTGAATTACGTGAAATGAATAAAAATATTGCATTGCAATTTGACACAAATTGAAAACAACAAACAGCATTTGTGAGGTTGAAAAATAATGGGTTGAATATTACTTGCAGAATAATGAAGATGGTATTTTAACAACCAAATTCAACAATAGAAAAATTCAAGCATTGTAAATGCTGTGGAGATTTTTCAATTTGTGTCAAATTGCAATGCAGAAAAAATAAAAAAATGTATTCAATTCACGTAATTCAACATGCCATTTTGCACTGAGGACATTTGGCACTATTATATTTCCATACCTATACTTCCAAATGTGCTGCCATGCCAACAAATCTGGAAGATGCTCTGAAAATCAAAGCTAGCATTGATTCTTACTTAAAAATATAAGGTAATATGAGAGGTGAATGCATTTACAGTCTTTCAATGCTTTGTGAATCTAATCCTTCAAAAAACGTTTTGGATACTTTGATACAGTAGCAGCTACTACATTTAGTTTAGCTGCATTTAGTAATCCCTTCTAATAATTCCTTATTATGTAAAAGTTGGTAATGGTAACAGTTTTTTTTTTTTTTTCTTCTTTACAGAATTAAAAACACATTGGCTTGATTAAAAATCAAGCCAATAAGCAAATCTCTGCAAACTAAAATGGGTTTTTCTAATCTTTGCAATTGTCTTTTTGTTTTGCCTTAGATTGTAGCGTCTCTACAACAGTGTATTCAATACAGTGAGAACTATGAATGCACCAAAGATGAGCCAATTCATTCAACCCACTCTATGGAGCCACAGAGCACCTGTAAGTATTACTTTAGTAAAAAAAATATATTTACTACATTTTTACATTTACAGACTTCAAAGTTACACTTCTAAAAGACATGTTTTCGGTGTGTTAGAGTGTGTTTTATCGATGGTCCCATTTGTTTTCATTGCAGTGTATGGAGTCTCGACAGAACTTTTTAAGATTTTGGTTGCAAATTTCACAGTTGGGATGGAAAATTATCTAATTGAATAGGAAAATGAGTTCCAGGTCAAAATAGGCCAGAATTCCTCTTTAAATTGGAAATCTAATGTTTGGTAAACCCTTGAGTAAGCTTACTTACCATAATATAGGGTCATTCAACAAATGACTCTTCACTCTTCTCAAACAACAGAAGTGCCCTCTATAGACTGTATGTTTTTAAAAACTGTCCCATGCTTATTTTGAGTTTCTGTAGTTTCAGAAATCAGTGACTGTTACCCTAATTACTCTCTTCCTGATAAATAAACCACATCACTTCCTGTGTTGGGTATAGAATATTTTCCACAATTGTACTGTCCAACTGACTTTTATCTACAAAGTCTTCCAATAAATAGCAGTTCATATTTTACAACTATTTAAAAGAATAAATAAATAACTTCCATATTAAATGCATGTCAGGGGAAAGTACAGAGAAAAACAAGGAAGGAGAAAATGAGGATATGAAAATGAGACACACAAGACGGCACAAGAGAAAATATTGAATAAAAGAGCCTATTGGTCGGGAACCAGTAAATCGAGAAATGGAAAAACAATGTGCATATTGCACAAAGTGAAGACGGCTAGGACAGTTTCTAGGACAGTAAACCGTGTAATATTTAGTGGTGTGAATAACTGAAGGCATGAGAAAATGTAAGACAACGTAGATATCAAATGTGTGTGTGTGTGTGTGTTGCGATAGGTGTGCACCGTTATCTCCTGTAAGCCAGCTGGCATGTAGAGACTGCAAAGCGTCTTGACCTTGGCTCGGTCGAGCAAAGATAGGCTGACTGCCTGCCTATGATACAGTCCTCAGGAGAGGACAAGGGTTCTTTGTAGGATTCTGCAGACACAACATGTTTCAGCACTTAGATACGCTGGTTCGAGCACAAGCATTAAAGCACAACGCACTTCATTTTTATCCAAATAGACTGCTCATTCATATTGCCTTCACAAACACTGTTTGACTGTTTTCACTGCTGTCTGTCCTTTTAATGGCTGTCTCAAAAGGTACGTTGTATCGATGACCATGACATTTGGTTGGTTTCTGGTCATGTGGTGGTGATCTGGAATTTGTAGGGGGGTGAGTGGATGGGTGCAGGGGTCCTCTCACACCAGTGGCGGCTGGTCTCTCAGGTGCACCGCACCCTGTAAATCTGACTCAGTTCAAGTTACCAAACAAAAAGTCTCACATACCAGCAGTTGGTGTGTTCCATCTAAAAACAGTTTTTATAAAACCAAACAATTAAATGTAGTCATAATGTCCTAGGATCTGGGTTAGTTTGCCATCAACACTTGTTCCTGCACCATGAAAAAACCCAACCTGTTTGCATAAAACAGGTGTAAATACAATGAACAATAATATCTATTATTTATTAATATAAACCAACTATATTTAGTCTGTTTATTCATATCAGTATTTATTATTATTCAATGATCACCAAGTTTTGTTTTCTTTTAATTTAAAATGGTATTAGTCAGCAGCATGACAACCCGTAGCTCATTGCTGCCTGGCTGCTGAACCTAAGCAGGTCTGGGCCTGGTCAGTGGCTGCATTGGAGACATGGTGTTGGCACCTATTTCACATTACAATAAAGGCCTTAAGGCCGTGGCATGCTTCCACGTATGCGGTGAGCGTGTACTGTACACATACTTGTACCACTTGGCATACTCGGTTTTCATGTTTGCGTGGACGCGTTTCTGGACTCGTGCGCACTACGACTGCAGGAAAGGCACACGAGACACGCAGCCACAAAATTTTGGCGTCATGCGTACAGTACGCTCGTCAAGCGAGGACCGCGTACGCGGAAGGATGTCACGGCCTTTAGGAGAAGAGAGGCACTCTCTCCTCCTCTGCCCCCGGTTCAGCCCCCCACCACCACTTCACACAGACTGCACTGCATTTTCCCCTCTCGCCTGCCCTGCAGCTGTCACTGTTTTTTAATCAGAATTTCAGTAATGGAGTTAAAAAATATTATTATAATGGTACTGAGATTTTGTAATGGTTTATTTCAACCAATTACTCTATTTTATGTTTTGATCTCCCTTTTTTCTTCTCTGAAATAGAGAGGTACACACCCAGAACTAAACTACTTCTTTTGTGAACCCAAATATGAAAAATGCAACTTTGTGGATGTGTGCAAAGATTAGTTTGGAAAAAAGATTTGGCCTCGATATTTACGCACCAAAATTTTGCTTGCTTGAGTTCAACTTATCATAATTTATGATGCACACCTTTAAAAAAAATAATGGGTATAAAGGTTTAAAAACTGATGTTATATGAATGAACATGTTGAGGTTGGTGATACATTTTTAAGGTGATGTAGTAAGCCATTTGTGCTTTCTGTGTTTATCGCAGGCTCAGTCCAGGGGAGTGTTTACTCAGAGAAAGAGTTAGAATATGCTTTCTTTGTCCACTCTCTGAGCGTTCTGGGGAAGCTTCTCACCTACACCCATGGCAGAAACCTCTTCCCCATCAAAGTCCGGACACGCAAAGGTACAGTCCATGACCGGTTCATTCCCAATCCTCATTGCTTGGTTTGTCTGTATACTCCACTTTACTCCAGTTGTGTCCCACCCTCTTGTTATGCAATGGCACAAATAGTCGTGCAGACATACAGTTGCGTAGACCGTCTCCTTCCTTTCCAATAAATTATTCATTCATTACTCCCATTGTTATCTGATTTAAATTCAATATAAAGGCAATGGCATTCCACTTGATGACACTCCTTGATGATTTATCAGACTTTAGGGTGTAGACCGGTTGATGAACAACTCAAGCCACCTTGACACATACGCCTTTAAGCACTATTGAACCTTTGTTAAACCCTCTGTAGCTTCTTACCTCAGTATAAGGCTATGTCAACACTAGCACAGATAAATTCAATACATTCTCTCCATTTAGGCCTTCCGTCCACACTAACCCGGGGTTTTCCACCACAGAAAACGGAGCTTTTCAAAAAGTATTGCCAAGTGGATAAATCATTATCCACACAGGACGGCGAAGATGGGGCATCAGGAAATGCTGATATCACAAGACCATACTCTTGTGCTCAGAGCATGTGCAATTCATAGATATAGGCGTCTTCTTGTAGGGTGGTCATCTGTGTGGATGCAGATATTTTTGAAAACGATGTGAAAATGGTAGCGTGGACACACACACGCAGACAGAGCCTCCCTAATGATCCATGTGTCATGTTCCTGTCTGTATTCTAGATCCCATCAGTCTCACAGATTTGTTAGTCACCCTGATAAACCTGATGTATCAACAGCCTAAATCCGCCCACGGAGACGCCCCACACACAGGTGAGGCCACAAATACACACACACATATTTTGTGGCCAGCCTCTCATAAACATTACGTAAAATATGTTTAGCGATTTAGCAACCACATTTTATTTACGTCTTTATAGTTTTATTAATGCACACATACACACAGATAGTGTTATCAACACAATGAGTTTCAGGTAACACCCTATACTGTAATGGACTGGACTGTGCCTATTGCCCTAACTTGCAAGCCTTGCTTTATCACTCCATGCAACTTTGCTCCACTGATCAATAGATAAATATATAGATAGAAAAAATGTATTGTCATTCTTTTCTAATTCCTTGCATACATCTAAACAAAATGTCATTTCTGACGGACCAAGGTACAACAGAAAATAATACGAAGTAGACCCATAACTGTGTGTGTACGTAAATGCCTTGTGACAACTCCAGAGCAACATTTCAATGGTAGTGTGTAATCTTTGGCCACAAGGGTGCAGCACTGTTTGTGCTTTGTTTCAAATGTGTGCCTTGGTTGTGCAGAAAATAAATAAAAAAATTGTTGTTGAATGAGATATTGAATTAAGTTGTATCTGGTCATTACCAAAGTCCACGTCTTTTATTCACAGTATTCACACTAAATTTGGTTTGTGTGTGTGTGCCCGCATGTGCGTCCAGACTCCCTGTCCCCCAGCGGGCTGGTGATGGAGGTTATTTGGATGCTCTGTGAGAGGGTGGAGTGTGCCATGGAGTGTATCTGTCAGGCTCCTGTCCTACAGACCCTGCTGGCTCCAGTTATAGCCCTGCTCAACGGACAGCAGGTCAACACACACACACAGACTGAATATACTGAGTCATGCTCAGAAACGCGTACACAAAGGTGGTGTAGAGTTTACGAATGCCTATGTTTATTGTGTAATGCTGTTTTTTGGCATTATATGTTTTCATGTCATGCCAATAAAGCACATTTGAATTTCAGGCATAGATAGATAGGTACTGTGGATATAACTGTAAATAATGCACACACATATACATAGCATACACAGCGAAAGCCACCCATACCGACGTCATATTAAAATTCCTTGACTATTATTTCATTACAAGATAACAAAGAGTCATTGTCCACATAACACTTTCGCAAACAAGGCAGTTTTGGGTCATTTGTATTTTGTCAGCGCTTTAAAATCATACACCCGCCCCTTATTACAGTCTAATGGACCTCTTAAGTGTTGTGGCTTTTTGTATAATTTCCAATTCCCAATGCTCATTCCTCCTTATCGTTTTGGGTATTCATGCCACTATCTGCCTTGAAGCAATTTAACTTTGTGTTTGTGTGTGTGCGTGCTTGTCTTTGTGCTGTCTCTGTGGTGTGCAGGCCAAATTGCAGTCACCCGGAGAAACGTTGATTCACATAGCTGACACTCTGGCACGCATTGCTAGTACTGACAGAGGCCTAGCTCTTCTTTTATATGAGAAGGATCTAGTTTTGACCCATGGAGAGAGGTGAGGTGTGTGCGCGTGTGTGCGTGTGTGCACTCTTGAAGCAAATGTCTAGTTTAGTGGATTAAAGCTGCATAAGCCTTATTAGGCTAGGCTACCGATGACGCAATTACAAGCAATTTAAATTCGGCAATTAAAATAAATGGGTAGACTAACCGATAACAATGTGGTTAGATGCTTAAGTCACCTATTTAAACAAGAGCTTTGGCAGTCATCAAATCTCAATTATAACATGAAAAATAAGTCATCAAATCTCGGCAATGGCAGATTAGATTTAGAAGACCTCTATGCGCCCCTAAAAGAAGGATTTTTTTAGGACCGTATCTCTTAATGGAGACCGGATCTCTCCCAAGGCATCTCCTTGTAAAATGATGCCACAATTTGGAGCCTGCGTTGAGGAGAGAAACCCGACACTCCAATGCCTTACCTGTGCCAGTGCAGGTGCTCTCCACGTTGGGGTATTTGGCCACTGGGACCTTTCAGTGCAAGATCTGGGATAGGTCCGGTATATCACAGCATACGATAAGTAGGCTGGATGCCAGCAGTGTTGGCGGCTATCAAGTCCCTTTCTCGTCAAAATCGTCAGCGGGGTAAACTCTACTCTACATGCTAGAGAAAGTGTGCAACATCATATTGGCCTGTGGGATTCTGCACAACATTGTTTAGGATAGTAGGGTGCCATTCGATTTGCCAATGCATCCAGATGAGCATATGTCCAGAGAGCCGTGGCCAGCGCAGCTCCAACTGGGGAATATACAAAGGAGACAGGACCTCATTTGTCACTTTTAAAAAATAAAATGTTATTTGTTAAATATTTTTACCAAGGGTAGGCTATTCAATAGAAACAAGACAATGCAAACCGTCAAGTCAGTATTATTTGCATTTCAGATTTGTTTTTTCTAGATCCTTTAATGCCAGACGTTAATGTTTCAATCGCCAGGTCAGAGAAGTTCCACCTTTTTTTCGGGTTAGGTTTAACCATGTCATAAATTCTAGGGGCGAGGCCTCTAAACCGAGAATATTTAAGGGCGTGATATTTAAATGACGATCGCTTTCAGCCACCAGATTTATCAACGCCCGATCATTCTTACGCTGGGATTGGCGAGATACGAAGTTTTCATGAATCGCACGTGAACCCTGTCGTAAGATGATTTCTGATAAATGAGGGCCAATTTGTTTCACTCTGCATATTAGTCTGTAAACTCTTCATTTAAAGTTGTTTCTCATAGAAGTGGTTCCAATAGGTGTCAATCAAATCATTAGCAGGTTATTGGAAAAGTAGCATTTTATTATCCTATTATCATGTGTAGCTTTTATTGTATTTTTATTTCAAGGTTTTTCTGATAATTCCGAGTTTATTATGTTTCCCTGACTTGGCTGAAGGACTCTTGTTTGAAAGCCAACTTAAATTTGCATATCAAATCTCCTTCACTCTTGACAGAAAGCAGATTGGAACCACAATATCATTGCGTTGTCAATCACATGGGATTACATATTCAATCCACTTAATTCTAGCTCTCAGATAAGTCCCACTATAGTGTTGTAGAATGCTCTAAAGGGCCTTAACCTTTGTCAAAGAGAATGAAGGCACCATCTAATACCATCGCCCAAAGTCAGTTTTGCACCTTCTTGTAATTGACTGACTGAGCCTTATATCTATATCCCTGCCTTATATCTGCTGAGCTGGTTCTCTCTAGTAATTTAGAAATACCTGATGGAGCGTTGCGGCAATAGAGTTTTTTTTTTTTGTTGTAATTCCTAGCTAAGAAAATCGATTAACAGAAATGAAAACACTGGAATATTTCAAATTGTTTTAGAAGAATCTGTCTCTTCTGTCTCTTCTCTCACCAGTACCTCCGCTGCTCATGTCTTAGTACAGTTCACCCAGAGGTTACTGGGTAATGATCTCCAGTCCCTGACCGAGTCAGAGGTCTCCCCTACGCTGTCTGGGGCTTTCATCTTCGTCTGTCGGCAGATATACAACACCTGTGAGGGACTTCAAGTCCTCTCTCCCTATGGCCTGCACTACTCCATAGCTTTTGCCTGGAAAAAGGTAATCCCTGTATGCACTGAGTATCATGCAATATTTTAAATGTCATGAATGGACTGAATAATGATTGACCTCAATCAGCCAAAATTAGCAGCAAAACAGACATTTATTTATATGAAATTATATGACAATGTTAGATTGTTGGTTTTAAAAGGTACTGTACACTCCCCGATTTGTGTTTTTACATGTAGTTTGTTGCTTATAAGGAACAAAGTGCTTATGTTAACAGTGTTATCAGTGTGATTATGATGAGTTGTAGTAGCCTAGCCTCTGCACGAAATAGGCTTTGTCTATTTTGCACGGGGGCTTGCTTCTTCATGTTGCAAAGAAGAGCACTGTGGGGTATTTTTACACGTATATTTTCCGTCAGGCAACGTCAATGTCTCTGCTATTGTATGTGGTCTACACGTTTTGCAAGACAGAGTAAGCTTCAAGACTACACAGATGTGTGTTTGCTGATGTTACGCTTTTGTTGTTCAAGACCATTTAACTTAACCATAAAAACTCCAGGGGCTTCTCTTTCAGGGTTGGGTGCTTAGTCTCTAAATGCTGCTTTAACTCGCAAGATACATATCACACAATGGGAAAGGGGTTCTGCAGATGTTACAGCTACTGTAATACCAAACTGAAGATCACTATCGTCATACTTTCTGACCTTGGTTTGACAATAAGAATGACACTGACAATGCATCATCTGAACTCCTCCCTAAACCTATCCATATTGACCTACACAGTTAGTGGGTAGTAACAGCCAAAATTGCGATACAACCATAGACTGTATAAATAAAGGTTACAACTGAAGTTTGCAGTAGGCCTCTCTATCATGACATGCAAGAAAACAATTACTTTCGGCAAGGCCAATCAATAAAATAGCCAAAAACACAAACTTAAGTAGGTTAAGATAGCATTAACAGTTAAGATAAGATAGCAAGAAAAGCCATAACTACCACTATATCAAACTATATCCCATTACAAAACTCTTGATGAAAATGTTATTAAATCTTAAGCCATCATGTTACCTCGATGTTCCATCATGTTACCCAAAATCTTTAAACACGTGTTGTATTTTTGACCTCTCTTTTATTAGGCAACTTTCTGAAATCTCTGCAGTCGTTAATCCTCTATTAAGAAAGTGCAACCTGGATTCTGCAACTACAGACCCATCTCAAACCTACCATTTTTATAAGAACATTTCCGATGGCTGCAGCACATTCAGAATGCTGCCGCTAGAGTTCTGACAAGGACCAATATACCTGAGCATATCACACCTATACTTCCTGTACACCATAGAAATTGGTTTTAAGATAATGCCAACTGTGTAGCCTACTGTAGATTAGTGTTTCTCAAATGGGAGTATTGGTGCCCTCTGATTTGCCGTGGTGTGAAAGACTGATTGCAGCTGTTGCTGGCTTTCCTCTCCTCTGTGATGTGTCCCTGTTAATTTACGGGGACGTTAATAAAAAAGTTAAGCATGGATGCAATCTCCGAGATTGTTGGTGTGAGTGGTGAGGTTTAATCAAGTGAATGGAAAATGTTAGCACTTGTCAATGATGCTAGCTAAAATTGCTCATGAGCAATGCCCACGACAGCAATGCAACGACTCACAACGACAAAGTCTCTGCCGGTGTGAGCGCAACATTACGCTATGCCCTCCACATGGTAGAGCACAAATCTCATTCAAAAACCTGTGTCTCTAAAGAGCGCGCTGAAGATGAAGGGGTTTTCCATTTGACTAGGGCTATTGTTTTGCTAGGAGATAACCGACCCTGATAATGGATCATTTGCAAAGGGCAGTTTTTAAAGACGAAGAGCGGTGAGAAGTAGAAGGCAGCTAGAAATTGAGCTAACACCATACAGCCCAGGCAGCAGGTTATACTATATTTTTACCTCCACAACTTTTAGTGTTTTCCATTTGTCCTTGTAAGTCGGAATTTCCGAGTTCCAGGTCGGAAGTTTTACCCTCAAAGTGCACCAGATTGATGCATTTAACTTTAAAATGTACACTATTTTCTTCCGGGGTCCCCGGACCCCTCTACAGAGTCCGAGGTCCACCCACCACAGTCTCTCAAAATCCTGTGGGAATCACTGTGTAAGACATAGTTCTTGGATGTGGAGGTCTAATCCTATCTCTGGTTTTACTGCTTTTTTGTTCTAATATAATGTTAAACACTTTGACACTATGTATGAAAGGTGCTATACAAATAAGCTTGCCTTTCCTTCCCTTACCATTAAAAGGGATTCAGTGAAAAGACAAATGAAGCAGTCACCTAACGTAACATGTCCATGTTTTTGTTAAAGATGTCATCCAGTGATATAAGATGATGTCGGCACAATATCATTTGCTTTCTTAACTTCTCAACAGTGCAATGTTGATGATGAATTACATGATTGCTCATTATGGTTTGCTTACACTGTATCACTACTCCCTACCCAGCACGTACTCTACTGTTTGTCTGTTCATCTGTCCTGTTCTTGACCTCTTGACCTCTATCAACCACCTAACAAGTCTATTATACATATGTCATCACAAAGCTGAATAATAGTTAATCCATAACCTAAGTTCCATATTTTATTTTGTCTGGAATGTTGTTGCAAAGCTTCAGCCATGAAAACCTAATGTCAATGTAACTTTTAGGCTCTATCTACAGTAAGCAAATATTTCCTGACCCGATCTAGTCTGGGACATCCCCCACTACACATGCATACAAATGGGTTGTTTATTCAAAAGTCTTATAAACCAAATGTGTGCACAGTTTTCAAAAAAAAGTATGACCAGAATCATGGTCAGTAAGTGAGATACCTTGCGATCCTCCGATTTGATATGTCCTGTAATGTGTTGGACATAACCACCTCAGCTCATGTCTCACTCCTCTGACCTTCCAGACCATTTCCTTGTCAGAGAGGGTTCCAACGCCGCTTCCTGGATCCAGTGTAAAACCGTCTTCACTGGAACTGCAGAGCATGTGAGGCACACACACGGAGGCGCACACACGCACAATGTTGTCTTTCAAAAGTCCCACTCTCTGGCCTGCAGTAACTGTATACATAGACCACCAAGCAAATCGCCCACCCAGGACACCCTAGCAATCCCCTAGCATCCACATAGTATACACTAGCAACCACCTAGCAATACCTTAACAACCACATAACACAATGGAACAGGCACTGTGAAACTAGAAAAACAAATCTGACAGACACTCATACAGCATAGGCACTGAGGCTCTCATATATACCCTTTTAGCATTTTCAGTAATCACATATTATGCAGTATTTTTTGACATGTTGCCATAGGATATGGAGATGGCCATAGCATAGGGCCAAGGAATTAGCTCCTTGGCCTAGAATTGGATCTAAATTGGATTAAAATTCAGACCATCACGTCTCGCTTCACTTTGACTGACAGAGGGAGAGAAAGAGAGAGAGAGAGAAAAAAAAGGACAAGACGTTGCTATAAGACATTCGGCAGGCTGCCCTGCATTAGAACACAGTCAGCAAGGTGTTTGCGTTCCAACACACTGCAGGGGCTATCTGACCCTCTCAGTTATAGCTGATTTGGGGTTATTTTTAGGCACAGGAGACTTTGGAGCAAAGGTTATTATGTAAGATCAGTTTTGGCATAATCAACGTTAGCAGTCAGTTATTGCCTCAACATGCTGATAGGCCTATATAGACCGAGTACAATATTAGATAGTCAATTATTCCCTTGTCTTTATCTTTGTCTCTCTCTCTCGCTCTCTCTCTCTGCTTCATTATCTATCTCTCTCAGTGTCACACCCTCTCTCTCGACCACTCACACTCTGTCTCTGTAACCCTGTGAACAGCCGGGTCTGGGAGGAGACACTGTTGGACAACCTGCTGAACTTTGCAGCGACCCCTAGGGGTGTACTGCTGCTACAACAGACAGGAGCCATTATTGATTGTGTTGCCTACATGTTCTCGCGGTTCACCAAAAAACTACAGGTACGAAACACATCCTTGTCCCTAGACGATTATGAGTTTGAAGTAGACTTTTTGCGTCAATATACAGCCTAAATATGGTCGACCCCTTAATGATTGTATGGGTGTAACGATTTGATTTAAAGATTTTTATGGATAAAGGGATATTGAATTCTAGTAAAACCATTGAATGTATAACTTCCTTACCTTTTTATTTATTTTATTTTTTTATATACATACATACATACATACATACATACACACACTGGCCATTTTATTAGGTACATAATTTATTAGGTACACCATTCACCTAATAAAGTGAAGTGATCTTCACTGGCTCCTTATCATGGTGCGGATCAGATTCAAGACATTGGCGCTGTCCTACAGGGCAGTAAATGGAACTGCCCCACTTTACCTCCAAGCAGGGGTCAAGTTCCAAGCCCAAGTCTATCTCCTTGATTGGTTAGCGGGCACCACCTTTACTACTGGGGGCGCAAGGCGAGGTAGCTGTCAGGTCAATGGTGTACACTTACCATTTACTTTACTGTTGTGGCCGCTGTTGTGCTCTCTGTTTGGAATTCTGGACTGGAAAATTGGAGGCTGCAGGCTTCGTTTTGGCCGTTTTAATGATGTTTGTCTGATCAGCAAACCAATTTTGGAATTATCGTGTTAAATGCTGCCCTCTACAGACTATACCACTGAATTGCACCCTGTGGGCTAAACAAAAAAGTTTTTTTTAAAGATCCGGTTAGCCTCATCGTCTGTATCCATAATTCATGTGTGTGTTAATTTGTGGCTCTGTCTCCACCTCAAGACCACAGTGAAATCTCCTAAACCCTGTTTAGTATTCACTGCAGGCCTTGAGGCCACACATGCTTGGCTTGATTTATTAATCTCTCCACAACAAATACCCACTCCCTGCTGCCCATTCCTCATGTGGCAGTCTCCATGCGTCATATGATATTATAGGCATTAGGGACACACACACACACACACACTCTCTCGAGAGAATGAGGCCAGGGCTAGCCCCTTGTTCATTTAATTGAGTGTTATTTTTTGCCCACTTTCTGTAATTACTTCTCTGATTTGGCATTTAACTTCTGGAACAGAATGTAATTATATTTTTGTCTGTTTCGAGCTAAATTGTTTTCTAATTAGCAAAGCGCTTTACACTCTGAATCAATTTGCAATTAGGGTTTTCCGTTTGAAAATGGATGGTTTCTGTCATATGTGTTCTGAATTACAACTGTGAGTACACACAGCTATTTGCAGTCCACATCTTTCTTATACTGGGTGTTATGAGTCCTGCAAAACATGGTAGTATATTACCCTCTTTCACTTTCAAACAGTCCATTGGTATTTGGTATGCCTGAGAATGGTGCTGTTTTGAAAACCTTTTCTATTAAAAGACCATGACCATGACTGGCTAACCCTTGATAATACACACCATGCACGCTGTAGCAGTACTAGGGTTTTCAAATAGTAAAAGTTGCTGTGTGTGTGTTTGTGTATGTGTTTGTGTTTTCCACAGGTGAGCCGTTGTGAGAAGTTTGGATATGGGGTGATGGTTACACAGATGGCAGCAACAGCGCCCGGGGTGGTCGCATTGCGTAATTCAGGTAACAACACCACACGCGCACGCACCTGCTCGCATGTGCACACACAAATGCACAGAGCTTTCTAGTGAACCTGCACAGCTTATTGAGACAAAATGACTTTTGCAACAGCTTTTGTAAGTTTAACATAGCTAAAGTTGTTTACAGTAATCTTAAGCGTAGCCCTTCTTTTCACTGTCTCTTAATAGCGTGTAAGATCTATTATAAATACTGGATTTCATAAGTATTTTAAAACCACCATTTGGTCTAAATGCATATCCAAGGCACATGCAAACGCCCATGCAGCACCCATTTTTAAAAGTTTTAAGTATTTACCAGTTCATTAATTTGTAAAAGATAAATAATACATTTTTCATGTTTAATACGATTGATGTAAATTATACAGTAACTTTCATTCAGTTGAAAGTTAAGATCAAATGTGTCACAGAATTTGAAACCTACAGTACAGGCTTTTTTCAGATGATTTATTTTGGTGTGCAGGCTTTGTCCAGGCCCTGGTTGTGGAGCTGTGGTCGACTCTGGAGTGTGGTAGAGAGAATGTCAGGGTGGTTCACCCCACATCTACACCCATGGACCCCATTGACAGGAGCTGCCTTAAGGTACACACAGTCTGTATACAGTATATGTGTGTGTGTGTGGGCTTGCTGCTAAATCTTGGCGTTTGTACCAATAGGATTCGATTTAAATGTGTTATCAGTGGGTTGCCAGGACAAAGAGTGAGTCAGCAAGTCTCAAAAAATATTTGTAATCATATTACCTGACCTAGAGGCATTCAAAAGTATAGGATCTAGTTAGTTAATAAAAAAAAGTTTATAAAGGTAAAGTGAACTTTGGTAAAACCGTTGACTATATAGTTTCCTTACCACCTTAGCGCTTCTAATAGCATCATAGACGTAAGTTTTAATTACAAAAACATGATTTAGTTAATTAAATACATTAAATTCAAAATGGAATATTCTATCCAGAACATCAGGGTGTGGACTTATGTTGAGGTATGCAGTCAATGGTTTTACAAAGGTTCAATAGCACCACCGCACTGCAGGGGTCTGGTTTGTGTTACATTCCTGTGTCAGTTATCAAAGGTTTGACGGGACTACACAACACTCTCAACAAGCTCCATTTTGGGCCACCCTCACTGTCTCTGGCCATCTCCCTCTCTGTCTCTAGAGCCCGTCATTCCACACGATCCAGTTTTTGGTGCCCTCCAGCCTCTGAGAGATAATTTAACATGTAGACATATAGCAACAAATCGCACATCTGAGCGTGTCATTTAGAAATTTAAACAAGGGATCACCACAGACAATACTGTAGGGAGTTTGCTAGGGGGTGACCAACAACAGCAACAACAATGACGCAATTAAACCTGCCTCAGCACACATAGTTTGACTTCAATACCTAACCAAACATGAGTATATGAAAGAACCCACATGAAAATACCAAAAGACCAGAAATCCAATGCAGTATGTTTGTGTTTTGTACCATCATAACCATAGGTAGTCTTTGTTGTTCCTTTCAAGCTTCTTCATGGACACAATGGAGAGGAACACTTGTGTTTTGCCATCGTTCAATTGCTTTGATTTCTTTCCCTGAAATTATCTTCATTATTCCTGTACAATCGCTCCATGTTAGGCGTCTATATTTAGGACTAATATTGTTCTGCTTACATTTTAGCAGCTCTTTTTTAATAAATAAAAGGCACAGAGAGGTCAATGTTGGAAGAACAGGTTGATTTGGCTGGTTTACCTCTTGTCTCCCACTTTTTCAGTTCATATTTCCTTTTTCTTCCTCACTGCTGGCTTTATTTTCCCTTTCTTTTTAGGTCGCTTATAAATGTTTTCTTTCTTTCTATCTTTCTTTCCCATTTTGGAGGCTCTATGGTATTTTGCGCTTTCTGGGGTTGAGTGAATTGCACATGTGAATTGCTTTGAAAGGCCATTGATAAGGCTATAAAATCTCTCTCTCTCTCTCTCTCTCTCTTGGGGGGGGGGGG
>JAODLI010064001.1:0-14891 GCA_027575585.1 Percopsis omiscomaycus
TGATTCAATAATGGAATGATACAGAACCCCCCCCCCCCACACACACACACACATTTTTGTGTCAATTAAAGGTCAGTTGAGTAATTCCTTTCTCCTTTCCTTTCTACCCTGTCTCTCTCGCTGTCTTTCTCCACGCAGCCTACAGGCTCCCCTCAGTGCTGGTGGCAGTCATTGCCCTGTGTGGCCTGCTGGTTTTGTTGCTGCTGGTATGCCTGCTGTCTTGCCTGATTAAAGTGAAGAAACGGGCCAACAGGGCCGCTGCACTGGAGAAGATTGCCCAAAAAGCTGGCAAGGAGGACGAAGGAGATGCCTTCAGACAGGTGGGTGGGAAATGTAGAGTACTGTATATGATGGACACTGTAAATCTGAATAGTGTCCTAAAGGGGATTGATGTTCAATCATGAATGATGGATTTATGTGTGTTAACAGGTGGTTAAGAACATCACCCAGCTGAATGAGGATTCTAAACATTCCCAGGCTGACAATACAGAGAAGTCCCAGAGCACAGAGGTGGATATTAAAGTAAGTATACAGTATTTGTAACATTTAGCGAACGACAGGGTTGCGCGTTGTTTTTTTATGCCAGAATATGTTTTCAAACGTACCGTTTTCTTTATGTGCCAGGGTCTAGAGGTTTCCTCTAAGGAGGTTGGCATGGGTAACCTAGAGTCCAGCGACTCGGGGGTGGGGTTTAACACTACTGCTCTCCCATTGGACACCGACACTGACGCCCCAGATCAAGTTCCAGACTCCGAGGCCGCGAGCCTCTCGATCGCCCCTGAGACCAAGTCAGCCCCTCCTCCTGCTGCAGAGATTAAGCTTACTCCCGTAGCTGAGATAAAGCCTAGCCCAGTGATGGAAAGCAAACCTAGCCTTGCTCCTGAGACCATGAAGACTCCTGATCTGCCCTCTGAACCAAAGCTGGAGGTGCCCAAACCAGCAGATGTTAAGCTCAGCCCCGTCCAGACCCCTGAACCCATGCCTGGTTTGAGTCCTGTTCCTAAGCCAAGCCCCAGTGATGATGCCAAGACCCCAGAGCCAAAGCCTGCTCCCAGCCCAGAGCCTAAGCCAAGCACACCCCAGGCACATCAAACCTCCATCCCACCAGCTGAATCTAAGCCTGCCCTGACAACCTCCCCAGAACCACCCAAGTCCAACACAACAGAACCTATTCTTATGACCAACGGCACGCCAGAACCAGCGCCAGCGTCCAAGCATAGTCCGGAGCCTGCTCCAAAAGCAGCCCCTGCTAAAACCCCTGAGATTGAGCTGAATTCTGCTAGTCCAGCTCTCGAGGCCAAGGTGGAGGCTCTGGCTGAAGAATCCTCCACCGCGACGTCCACCTGAGAACAGCTCTTGCACCTCGCCAAGGGAAACCCCACAAATCTTCTGCATCTACCACCACTGTAGACAATCGAACACCCCCTAGCAAATAATGAAGACACCACAGCTATTGGGGCGGGGACCTAGGTTTATAATTAACACTTCTAATGCCTGAACATAATAGTAGCTTGATAATGATATCTTACTTGTCTGTAACTAACTCTTAACCTTTGAGACTTTTTTAATTCACAGAAACACGTAACTAAAATTATACAATCAGTACCTTTGTCGACAAGTTTATTTGTTTAGTCCTTGCAGCATTATACAGAGGCTGTACACTCCTTTATAGATTGGTTACTTCAGAGTATGACTGCCAAACTGCAAATAAAATCCTTTGCAGAGTTTACAGATGACACACTAACCTTACAAAAAGTATTTTCTAACATCTTAAGGTGGACAGAATGGTTTACAGGCATTATGGTACACTGTAGAATCTACATTTGAACTCAAATAATCGTTTGTTTCCAAACTGGATGCCTGCTCTGCTAAACGCATGTAGATGTAAACAAGCATGAATACTTTTCCAACCATTCTTTCAACCTGATATAACGAAAATTCCTCTCAAACTCAAACTTTCTTTTACTTGGAAAACATCAACAAGCTGCGAATGAAAGTTCTAGCGACTGTATCACAAGCAAAGGAAGGCATTTTCAAAGTGGCTTTATGAAAAACGAAACTGGTTCATGTGTGCTTCTTCTGTCGTATATGGTCATCTACAGCTTAGAAACACCTATGCTATAATATCATACATAATTAGAGCATGGCATTATCTTAACTAATATAAATTGTACGTAGCGTACTGGCACGCAACCATTAATGATGTCTTAGGTTATGATTTTTGGTTTGATTTCCCCATGTATACACGTATGTGTTTCATAAACAGACGTCTGGAAGATATCTGGATCAACTGCTTACTGTTTTTGGATGGTTACTGTATGTCCCCATGTTTCTCAGAACCCCCATTAATTGTACCATTTAGGAGGAAACAGGAGCCTACAGACTGTCCAATTAACATGATCGCTTGTAATATATACTGTAACATTTGCGATATTTGATCAATTCCACTATCCCAATGGTACCTGGCCAAACAAACATCATCTTTTATTCTTTTCAGACCCTATTATAATCAACAACAAAAATCTTGACTGTTAGCTTTGAATGGCTTTACCAAATGCCACTGTTAGTCAAAAAGGGTTGAGGTATGCAGATCTGTAATATAACACAATTTAATTATAGTGAATTCCAACACAATGTGTTGATAGATTTCTGCTTGACAAAGGCATATCTCTACCTCATATTGTATTGTAACTGACCGCTTGCAAACCAATATGAGCCTTGGTTTGGTGCACTACAATCAATATAGGTGTTAAGGATTTCTGAGAGAAGCACAAAACAAAAGCCATGAAAATGAAATCTAAATATCAGTCAAGTGTAGGATTTTTTCAGGCAATTGCTTTTCCTTATTGGTTTCTAACAAATAAAATAAGATGTAACCGCAATATACAAAGCTATATCAGATAGGTATAGAAATATAATACAATAATAAATTAACACAGTATACAAACCTAACAAAAAACATTTAATCAAGGTGCCTAATATTTTGGTCTATGTTAAATAAAATACTAACGGTCAGATGAATTTGCAAAATCTATTTTGGTAGTTGTTATAATTTATCTAATAATAATAATTAGTCTTAACCCTCGTGCAAATCACTTCCAGTCATGTTCTGCCTGAAAGAATTTGGCTATACCAAAAGCAGAGTTTATCCGCTTATTCAAACAAACACACACATACGTACACACACAAACAAAATCCATTCCTTGTCCCACCGCTGTGTAGCCTTGTAAATATTGCATGTGTAAGCCAGTCTTCCCTCTAAGGTTGAATGTTTGTAGTTTTTAGAATGACTGTTATATTATATTTGATATGTATTAAAAAATATATAATCAAAATATCTCACCACTACAGAATATAGAATACATACCTAAAGTATATACTACATATGCTAGTAATATCTAACTTGATCTTATTTATGAATCAAATATTGTAAAATCCATCAAGGCCTACATTAGATCTATAGACTCCACTGTATTATCTTCTAATATTGCCTTTCCAAACTGATGTTAATCATAGCATAACTCACAGTATTTACATATTGTATTAAAATAATTAACCTGTCACCTTACAGTAAGATAATGCAGCATGCCCATGAAATCCACAGGCTTTTGTTAATTGTTTTTTTATTTTTTTATTTGTTTGTTTAAACAGGGAGTGAAATTGAATGTGTTGAAAGTGTGTGCCTGTAACGTATGCGTGTATTTTTCATTATATTTTCCATGGCCGTATGTATGTGTTAATCTATGTATAGTCTGTACAGAATGAAACTATTGTCTGTATTTCATCTATTGTGAGTAAAGTATCCATGGGCCTGTTTGTATAGTATTGCAATGTGAAGAAGAAATGTGCTGTCTTTTAGCAATGAGTGTGAATATGTTTAACACCACAAGAAAACTGTTAAGATATTACAACTGAGGTGAGGTGCTCATTTTGTTTTAGTGCCTAAGATATTCATTGGCTACTGGGGCTATATTATGATATCAGACTACACCCAAATTGTATCTTTTTCGTACATATTTGGGTGACGCACAGACTGTATGTGCACCTGACTGCTCAGTGTTGTAGAAAAGATGTGAAAGAATGTACGCATAAAACAATGGTTTGGAAATCACTAAGGTACAGATTGTTTGCACTTAATATTGAAAGGCTAAAGTGGAGAATTCAAAACTTGATATGTCTGAATGTCAGGGTTGTCATGAACAAAGAAAAAACACAGTAAGTGTTGTCTATGCACAGGTAAGAGTGTGTTTCATTTCATCAGTTAATCTATTGCACAGTGTGAGTATTTAAGTTTACAGCAGCTGTTAATGGATGCTAAAAGCTTTGTGTTGGTAGCCACAAGGATTAGTTTAACACCACTTTAGGGTAGGGTATATGATATTGAGTAAGCTGTTTATACTAAAACAGTAATATGATATACAAAAGCAGTGTGTTATAGTGATTTTAGGGCACAAAAGAGCAAGACCTTTGCTTGGAACATAAAAAAATCTCAAAAAACGATCAGCGCAATGGGGGTGGGACTCACTTTAAATAAGCAGTTGCTGGTTCAACACCAACCTGATACCCCGCTAGCAGAAATGTCTGCTGTCTTAACCATCCGCACTCCTATCACTATAATCCTCAGTGTTTACTTCTACCCTGGGTGTGATGCACTGCACACAAATCGTTTTTGTATAAAGACACTTTCTTTATTTCATGTCTAAAGAGATACTAAGAATAAATGAAAAATGATGACACTTGGTGGTCCGTTGTTCTTGTTGTGCGACAAAAACCTTTAACAGTTTATTACGTGTTAGAAAAGCTCAAATAACCTCTTGTTTTTATATTAGTCAATATCACACTGTAACAAATCAATAAAAGAAACATAATTAGAGGAGGACATAAGGTGACAGCGTGCCGAGGCTGTCATTCCATTTCAGTTAGTCATCTCACCCAATGTCACCCCCACCCCACTGTTTTCTTATTCATAGCTGCCATAACCATGCCGGGGCGTGTCATATCAGAAGATGTAAAACTGAGATATTTATGGATAGAACAAAGGTAGCACCTGCTGTGGACCCATAGAACAGCAGGCTGTCCCTGTCTGAAATGCAACATTGTACTCTTGAACCCCCTATTCATATATGGGTTTTGATTGGTCTGCGAAATATAGAGGAACAATATCGCATTTAAGTGCATTTTGGTGTGTAGTGAAATAGCACAAAATGCCACCACTGAAAATTAGGAAGGCAGACACATACAACATATGAAAATAAATGTTTAATTTCAAGACTTTATAGCGGAAACCTTGAGTGTAATACCTGCCATAAACTGGATTTAAGATTCACTGACATACAGCATTTATATTGTGGTAACTATCTAATTTCTTTGCTTACGAACAAGTTTATTGTGTCAATTCACAAATGTATTCAAAGGTATTAAGAGGAAGACTAAACAGAAAATGTGCATTTAAAAATACTGTTGAAATCACTTTTTTTTCAAGCTTTCCTATTTACAATATGGTTACAACTACAAAATGGCAAATACATTTTACTTTTATATTTGGATTAGCTAGGTTTCTATCCTAGCTAATCCACTTCTGACCTACCGTAATCAACGTAAATGACACGTTCATCATAATGAGGGGGTAAAGATTGTGAGTGGCCCCATGTTCTTCCCGTCATCTGTGTCACATGGGTTATAGAAGGGAAAGAGAGGAACCAGGACGGTTCCCATGGTGAATGTGTATAGTGGTGCCATGGTAACGGCATTATAGAAAGAAACCTCCTCTTGTTCACAGTCTAAGAACACTCCGATGCGCTGTAGGCGGGTGGAGGCATTCACCCTGGTGGGTTTTGGGTCACTGCAGGCCATGAGGGCCCCTTGCTTCAGGGAGAGCGTCCAGAGGCCATTGGAGGTGCCACTGGTTGCCATTTCCCCTCTCTGAACATCCTCTCTGGCCACGCCCAGCCTCCAGGCGGTCTTATGGCTAACCTCCACCTCCCAGTAGTGGCGCCCTGTGGTGAAGCCTTGGCACCCCATGACGCAGTAGTAGTAGTGAAACCTCCGCGGGTTGACCGGGCTCTCCGCTATGTCCTTGTCCTCCACAAACCACACCGAGGTGAAAGAGGGGGACAGGGTCAGGTTGGGGTGCGCTGTCTCATGGTCAAAGGTCACGGAGGTGATATCTGTGTGTAGACAAGGATGAACAGGATAAGTTCTGCCACTGCCTTGCATTTGTCATGCACAGGTACAGCTATCAACAGCTTCTATTTGCTACACAAATGTATTCACACACAAACACCGGCAGATAATAATGATCAAAACATATAAAACAACTGGAAAATAAATGTACAGTATGTATAGGAACACAATAAAACTAGAAACATTTTGAAATGATCGCGCAGCCCAATAATGATCTTGCAATGACACTTTTAAAACCATCTGGACATACTTGGGTAGAGGCAGCTTTTCATGTGTTTCCATATCCTGTACTGAATGGGCCCCACAAACTGACCAGAGCGCACCTCTGTGTCTACTTGTACCGGAGGAACGAAGCTGACACGAGACCTGCGTAGTTACAGGGAAACATTGGGGATAATACGGCAACATGGAAATACTTCAATGATGAATGAGAGAATGACAAGACCTGGTGAACATTTCAGAGGAGAGATTATGAGGACAGATGGGTGGGTGGATTTGTACACCAGGAAGGTGTAGAAAAAGATTAATGGGCTAAGGAAGACGGCAACTCAGTTAGTTTGGGGAAAACACACAACTTGCCTTTTTATGAGGTCTTGAATTTCCTGCAGTGAGAAAATCGATTAAGAAGATGATTACTATTGCTATTATTAATACGTTGTTGTTCTAATGGTTAGAGAAGACATGACTGCCACACACACACTAACCCTAACCCTCAATTAATTTGCGCGATGACTCTTGTGCTTAAAGCCAGAGTTATGAAACTCCGAGAGCGCCTGCCCCTCCGGCACCCAAGTGGTGTGCACTCCACTCTACTAAGATCTCATAGACTGACACTGTTCTCTACCCCTCTCCCTACAGGCATGTGCACAGTTGCGTTTCACATATCCACAGTGATCTGGGGTGAGAATGTGTGGTTCTAGGGGTGCTATAGCACAATTGAGCAGTGTGCATTAAGGACACAAAAACTATCCTTGTGTCACAGCAAAATGCCAGCTGTGAAAATCCCCCCGAGGCCGTCTTATGCCTCCCATTTCCTTCTGCTGTGCTGGCTGTCTCCAGTCCTCCCACCTTTAAATGAGGAATTGATTTAGGCTTGCAAAACCGGGCAAGTCAACTATTTAGCCAGTCAATGCCTATAATTGATCGAATAAGTGTCAGTGGAGTGGAACAGCAAAACAGCTGACTGTCGTGCTTAAATACAGCTTCAGAGACGCTGGTCGCCACCATGTGCCAAGGGGGCACAAAAAGGTTTAATTATGGATTAGATGTTCATAAGCAAGGGGGATTAAAGGTGCAATAGGCAATTTGGAAGAATTTTGCAGATTAAAGGCTTATAACTTTCTGAAGAATGATTACATAGACACTGGATAAACCTGCATGTGCTGCTGTATATTCCATGGGGACTTTCTAAATCAGCCCCTCCCCCCACCCCCACAATGTTGTTTATTTTCTCTCAGTTGTATGACATCACCATAACACTTTGTAGCAGAAGAAAACACATGAACCAACGTTATCCAATCCAACGTAAGCGATAACAAATGAAACTCACTTTGAGCAGCTTAGGGCCGTCCTCCTCAGCTAGTTTGCTGTTGAGTGTCATGATAGCTCTTTCCAGGTCCTTCCCTTGCTCTGCAATCCTTCTCTCTCTCTCCTTCAGCAGTTTTAACTGTTTATCTCTCTCCTTCCTCAGTCGCTCAAGGTCCATGCACTCTTCTTCATCGAGGAAGCGATGCAGGTTCTGGAACTCTGCTTTGATCTCTCGTTCCAGCTCTTCAAATCTGTTCTAATAAAAGATGTAAAAATCTGTTAATTATTTTACAGTTTTGGCATGAAAATTGACAATAGAGTATGACTGTTAAGATCTTACTACTCCACAGATATTCAATAGTTTATATGAACCCCCAACACAGCCTATGAAAATGCTAACACTTTAATGTTTCATATTGCGTCAGTAAATACCTCTACTTGCAAAGACTCTATGTACATCTCTCTCTCTGCCTCCCTGCACTCGTCCACCTCATGCTTTATTCTTTTAATAGCCAGGACAAGCTTCTCCTGTCCAACACACAGGGAGACACGGGAAGAAAACAGCACACCAACAGAAAAAGACACACAGAGGAAAAAATAAATAAAGTAAGCATTCTCACGCACTGAGTTACTGGTGCCGTGAATGTACTTGTACTGTTAACTATTAAACACGAGCCTTACCTTGTGTTCAGAGAGAAGATCATTATGGCAGTTGTTGTTGGCATCTTTAATATGATTTTTATACATTCTAATGTCTCCAATCGGGACCAGAGATAGGGAAAGAGGGCACTCTTGGAAAGAAACAGGGGAAGGGGCAAGTTGAAATAAAAGGGAGGGCGAGATATAGAGGGAGGAACATAGGGGAGGATATTTTGAGAGAATGATAATACAAATGGAGAGAGAGAGAGAGAGAGAGAGAGAGAGAAAGGGTGGGGTGAGGGCACACTAGTACACATTCCATGGTCAAAGAGCAATGACAACATACTTGCCAGACAAGGAATATCCCGAAAATGTGCAATGGCTTGGAAAGGTCACCATTGCAGCAAGAGCTCTCCGCAGCTTGGCTCGGGAACACGTGGACCCCTTAACAGAGGGACAGACGGGGAGAGAGAAAGAGTGAGATAGACGATTATAGCTGCCAAGAGGGGTGGCAGGCAGAGACAGAGATAGGAGATTCTATTTCTGTCTGCCTGTGTCTTTGGAAACAAAGAAGAATATGGCAGTGGGGAGAAGCATCCAGTCAGATTGTGTTTCACATGGGAGTGATTCTACCCGGAAGAGAGGAACTTATGGTTATTTTTGTAAGCAGGTTTGCTAATATGGGGGGTGGGTAGTTCAAAACATACTGGTGGTTGCCTTGGAAAATGCTGTTTGGCTACATATGTACCCTGCTGAGTTTTAGACTATCTCAGAGTGTGGTACTGAATTGAAATATACAGTCAGCATTTTCTATCTCCCCTATGTGCACTGCATCTTGTCTGCATCCAAAGCCTGACGGAAAGGGACTTCTTCATTCTCTTTTTTAATCATGGCTCTCACCCTGGCTCTTCTCTGCTCAAAGTCTGAACTTTTTATCCCTTTGCCTGTTTGCCTGTCAATATTTTGCTCTATCTCTCTCTCTCTCTCTCTCTCTCTCTCACCCCGCCCCCACCCCCTCCACCACACACACACACTAGGTCTTAGTATTGGTGCGTGTACCTAGGCAGCATTACTCATCTCGCAAATGTCCCTCATCTATAATTCATGGAGCTGGGTCCTGGCGAGCATGTGACGGTGCTGAGATAAGGTCGAAGCTGCCGCACTACAGCATACGATTGATATGTCACACACACAGATCATATAGCGTCATATAACACAGGAAGCGGTTCAAATGAAGTAGTCGGCTATACCCTTTACCCGCATACCTACTGTACTTAAAATTTGATTTAAAATACAAACTTTATTTGCAAATAATTTGCTATTGCCTTTCTCGTCTCTCAAATTTACCTAGGCTGTTTTTTGTACAGCTAAATTAGAGCAATTTATTTACCAGCGTAAACCCAATATGGAAAAACGACCTTTTCAAGGAGATAAAACATTACAGTTAAAAAGGAAAGCATTTGGCTCCACCCAGACCGGCGCTGAAGTAATGGCGTCACGGCAGTAAACAAAAGCATGTCGCATAGGCAAACTAAAGCAAGAGGTGACCGAATTTATGGGTTTGTCTCTTTGCGGGGTTCTACAGATGTTTGCAATCTCAACGTTTCATTTGAACTACGCTGGCTTGTTTAAAAGTCATTACAGTGTTACTGTGTAGATGCACTGACGCTTAAAATAGAATTCTTAAAGCTATTTCGTGTGGCTAACAGCGTTAGCTTTTGTTGCTAGCATTGGCTTCAATCTTCAATTAAAAACTTTAAATTATCTCCTCGACTAAACGTAGAAAGGCTGAATAATTCAGCATTATTTTACCTTTAACATTGTACTGATCTTCTGTACGTAATGTGACTTTCAGAAATGAACGGTCAGGCAGATGTTGAAGTGGACTACAAGCGGAAATACAAAAATCTCAAACGGAAGTTGAAATTCCTGGTCTATGTGAGTGTTACCGTTTATTCACATTTGAGACAACGATCAAATCTTTTCGTGTTTCTCATGTTTTGTTTATTTCGTTTTGTGCCGTTCAGGAGCAGGAATGTTTCCAAGAGGAGCTTAGGAGGGCACAAAGGAAACTGCTAAAAGTTTCTAGGGACAAAAGGTAGATCAATCAGGCTTTATGAATTGTGCTACTGAATATTGTATCTCAAATAAATAAAAAATGTTATGTCTTTTCTAGCTTCCTTCTGGACAGATTGTTACAGTATGAGAGGGTAGATGAGGACTCCTCAGGTGGTTATGACAGTCTATTTATCTGATACTAAATATTTATTTGACAGATTTGAAGATATGAAAATGTGCAATGGCCTTTTTTTGCAGATTCTGACGCAACAGCCTCCTCAGAAAACAGTGATGTAGAAGGGCCCAGGGAGAGGGAAAGAGAACGGGATGGGGGAAAGAAGTAAGTTGGATTTTATTAACAGTTAATGCAGAAATATACAGTACACAATATATGATGGTCTGCTTTATTTTTTTTACATACATTAAGTGAAACTTTGGCATCAACTACCAATGTTCCTTCACATTCCGAACATCCTTGTTTCATTAACAACATGCTAAGGAAAAAATACGTCACTCCAGAATACAGTCCGTTATAAAGAAGTTCTTTATTAGGCCTTGTGTAACCAAAACGTTTATTTGAAAATACTCCAAAGTTGTCTCAAATAACTTGAATCCAACACAGTCAAGCCAGCATCAAATAAATATCTATTTGCCAGAACTTGAATGCGATGCACAAGAACATTTTATTGCTGGCAAAGAAAAGAAGCTAAAAGTAAGAGAAGTTAAGAGGAGCTAACCACTGTGGCCGTCCCAATGTAGCAGATCTAATTTCTTTAAGTCAGTGCCTTACCTTGCCCAGCGCAGCGTACCACACCATTCCCTGGTTCTCCTGCTTTCCCAGCCTCTGGGCTAGAGGACAAAGCACACAAACCCCACCCCCAGGAACCCAAGACGGCCCTCATTGCCCCCACCACCTTAGGACAAAGTCCCCACCCCCTCCCGTTAGATGACACTTCTTTAACTGTCCCATACATTTTTGAGCGAACCTCACTTTCTTTAAGCAGGGTACTGTGGACCACTGTTGCCTTATGATGAGCCTCCTTCTCCTGGGCTAGCAGCTGGGACAAAAAATGCACCCCCCGTACAGTTGTCATGAACGGGGAAACTAGCTATAGAGACCAAAACCGTTTTTTGTACCAGGCTGTAAACGGGTTTATTTCTGCTGTAAAGTTGGACATTTTAATATGGGGGTCTATGGGGATGTCAGTCTTGGCCCACTGCTGCTGAAGGTTGCATGGCTGCTAGCTAGCTAAAGGCGGCTCTTGTAGTTTTCTTCTATAAGGGAGTCCTTCTCTGCCTGTCAGGTTGTGCTGAGATGTGCCTAATGCTCTTCTCAGCTTGGTGCTCAGTAATCTATTCAGATTCCAGACTGAAATGAGTATCTCAATAACCTTTCCTCTTTCTTATTTTCTTATTTTCTACCTGTCTCTTACACCTTTTTTTATAGGCGAAGGATTAGTCCTGGTGAGAGCCTTCCTTCATCATCGTCATCGCCTCATCTTGCCCTCCTCTCCCGACCTAGCGTGAATACCCTGCAGTCAGCCTCCGGAAACTTCCTCAACACAGTGAGTGTCAGTCTCTCCCTCTAGGTGCCAGTATGGCCAGTAACAGCAACAGTATTGCCATTATCACCCCCCCCCCCCCCTCCATCAGCAAACATACTCCTTATTTTGATTTGACATTATTTGTAGAATTTGTTTTAGTTTATTTTATATTATTCAATTTCTTTTCTCCGTTTGTTGCGTTGTTAATCGTGCTTTCATTGTCTGGACGTTGTCTTTGTGCATTTTCGTATGTGTGTGTGTGTCTTGTAATTTATGTGTGGTTAATTGGCACGTGGGGCCTGATGGGCAGATGCCCTTCCCACCAGAGTATTTGGCCCCCCCAGCTGAACGATTGAAGAAAGAGAGAAAAACAAAGCCGGCTAAAAACAAGAAAGAAACATCTGGGAAGGTGAGAGAGGAATGGGAAGGAGAGATATAACTAATACATGTGCACGAGTAATAAACAAACTGTGCACAATTCCAGACACAGAAATGCATACATGCCATGAATACCAGGATGTTTATTAAAGGTACACTCCTCAATTTGATTCCAAACTGCCTGCATGGTTAAAACCAGCACTACAAAAGGGTTTGACACTTCGACAGTGTGTGGCCCTCCCACCCCTGAGTGCCAAGTGGCAGCCATTCCTCTATACTTTCCCTACAGAGCTCAGAGGCTCATATCTCTCTTTATAACACGTTTTGAGGGGTGTACCTTCGAGGAAGCTTGCCTCCAAAAAAAAGTCCTCTCTAAACTCTCTTCAAAAATATTATCTACTAAATATTATCTACTGCCTGCGCCATACATTGTAGCATGCATGCAGTACTGCAGAATTATGACCACATTTCATTATAATTTATATGTACTGTATTCACTAACCATTAAACTGACCCATGTCAAGAATCCTACATTTATGTCCCTCTTATTGGTTAACTGTCAGATACATTAGCTAAACCATTATAAATTGTCTGTTAAACCAATGTAAAATCAGTGTAATGAAATGACCTGCGCAGCAGTACATTAAGCTTTTCTTCTCTTTCACTACTTCTTTTAGGTTGTGGCTAATTACCCATCAGCCCCCACAGCCGCCCCCGCAGCCAGCGGGCCATTCAGCTGGGTCCCAAGACAGATGCTGAGTGGAGACACAGCAGAGGAGGAGGGGGAGAGCGACGGAGACAGCGAGAGGGGAGACGAAGACAGAGGAGAGGGGGATGAGGCGGAACTAGTCATTGATATCCCTAACGAGTGATATCCCAAACACATGCTCACATGGAGTTCCATATGTGGGTTTTTGCTAATGGGTATGTCGGTGGTGATGTGAAAGAAATGCAGAAATGATAATGTCCTGTATGTACTGTATGTCTGTAGTCAAAAATCCAATGCGCAGGTTCAAAAGAAAGCCTAGCTCCCTCTAGTGGAGTTGAGTTTAAACTGCAGCATCACTGCCAAAACAACCTCATACACGATACAGTGCAATTTTCAACAATTATGCTAACAGATTATTCATCTGTCATACAAGGTTTTATCACGTTTTGGCTAACCTAAACTCCAGATAATAAATTATTATAAAAACACAGCTATGTTAATGGGCTTTTCAACCAGAGGATTTTATTTATTGACATGTTTGAAATAATTTTGAAGTCATAATTATGTATTGAAGGTCAAGCTAATACATTATGCTTTGCTCTGATATTTTCTATTAGCCAAATAAGACTTTTTACAGTTGTTAATTTTGTCAGTGGGAAAAGCGTTTTTGTATGTGTAATATAAAATAAAAAATCTTTGCAGCTGACTAAAAGGTTTCTCGTTTAAAGTTTAATATTTATCTTTATATGTCTATTATGTCTGTCATTTATATGTGCTTATATGTCTCTCTGCTGAGACAATTGTAAATTATTGTTTTACATAGGGTTCTCTCAATAGAATTTTCATCTTTTAAAAACTAGTGAATGTTGTCTTTTCTAGTTTGACTTACTCATTGCCCCACCCAGACACGCCCTAAAGCTCTCATACCAAAGGTACAGTCAGCGCTTCAGGTATGATCTGTCCTCTTTGAATATGTGTAGGGAATATATGGTGAGAACTGTAATGCTGTGAAATATAAGCATGTATAGTATCACACACGCCTATATATGTTAGATACAGTATTCAGGGTTTACGTGCATTAATGTTTTGCTTTCCCTCATCCTAATACTATGTTTGACCTAAGGGCACATGTTAGGCTATAACTCGTGTTGACTGCAGGCTGGCCAGATTCCACCTCCTTTAGAGGTGACATGGAAAGGTGTTTTGATTTGCCCCTATGCTTTAAACAAGTAATGTGAGAATGTGTAGAATTATCTGCTTTGGATTTATAACAATTTTTGAAAGAACATGCCAGCATTATGCCTCAGCATGCACATTTTTACTGTAATACTAGAAATGAGAGCTGGAATCCTTGAGTTTGCCTTTGTAAGAACTACTGCATTGTAGGTTTAGAAAAGGACCCATAACTTGACATTGTCAGGAAACATTTTTAACAAGGTTGGAAACATTCCATAAGGATTAAGGACCACATCAAAACACTGACAAATCAGTTGCCTGTATAATTGTATATTGCCATCTAAACACTAAATCACTGAAATGCATCGTGTTTAAAAGTAAGTGAATAGTATTTCCGAACAACTACCTAGGTGTCAAATGCCCACTTTATAAATAATCAGCCATTGAGTTTGTCAATCAAATGACAAACCTATGCCGAAAGAATTGTTTGAGAATGTAGAATTACAGGTAATTGGCAGTTCTTATTGGGCGTGGGCTTGTGCACTTTACAGCTGAGCGAGTTAAAGGTGTAACCATAGAAAAAGAGAGCGAGCCTGACAGGGTGAGGTAGAGCCAGTAGGGGGGGGGGAGAGAGAGAGAGAGAGAGAGAGACACGCAGACAGGAGGGGGTGAGGTTG
>JAODLI010064012.1:0-14890 GCA_027575585.1 Percopsis omiscomaycus
CCTTCCTTGCCTCCCTCCATCCATCTCCCTCCTCAGGACTTCATTCTCTCTCTGAAGGTCCCTCAGCTGAGCCTGGAGATCCAGTGTGGACCCCTCTCCACGGTCATCCGTGTCCATCCCCTGGTGATGTCTCCCTGGCTGGCGCCTAAGGCTGGGTGGCCCTCGTGGCAGCAGGTGGTGTGTTTGGTCTTCATAGGGGTCGGATGGGTGAGGCAGCCCGGAGGAGGTGATGTTTGGGCTGCTGCCCATGGCTGTGGGGCGACCAGTGTAGGAGGAGCGACTGGTGGTTCTACCCAATGTCATGGTGCTTTTGGGGTATCCCCCTGAGGGCTCTAGCGTGTCCCGTTCGTTGGGGTACATGGTTCCAGAGGTAGCATAGGCAGCACTCAGAGACTGGATGTTCTCCATAGACAAGGTTTTACCACCGGGAGCTGTTGCTGACCCACTGACTGCTCCTTTGCCTACTGTTGTACCAGCTTTAACCTTTGCTGCTAGCCGTGAAGCTGACCCTTGACTTCCTGATATTTTTGACACAGGCGCAGGTCCACCCCCTGACACTGAGCCTGGCTCAAGCCCAGAGCGAGCACCTGGTAATGAGCCCACGGCCTGTTTGCCCTTCCCCTGCTTGGGGCGTGAATGAGATGAGCTGCCACCAGTGTGTCCCCCACTCTTGGAGGCAGCAGAAAGCTTGCTCTGTGAGGGCTTGGCTCTAATGTTTAAAGGCATGGCGTATGTGGCAATGAATGGTGACAGGGAAGAAAACTGATAAAAGGTGAGAGTATGCCCATGTGCCTTTGTAATGTGTTAAAGGCCAGTCCGTTTTAATTGCTCCATGGCTGCAGTCTGGCCTGCAGGAAACACTGACTAGCCATAATTACAAGCAAACGGTATAGGGCTACAATGTGAATATTAAGTGGTCCTGGTACATAAATGTAATAGTATTTGTGGGTTACAGGGTTCCAGGAGAGGCAGGATGGTAGTCTGGTGATCTCAGTTATAAAACAGCTCATCGTGGAATCTAGAAAAAGTAGAGTCAAAACTGTAAAATAAAGAAAAAAAAAGAATGAAAAACATGGTCATTTCAGATGACCATGACAAGTCCCGACCTGGTCTTAGCTACATTAATTTTATACAGTAGGCTATGCCGCTCAACTGTGCAGCCTGCTACACTCAGTTAACTCACCAAAATGCACTAGGAATATTCCAATTATGATTCTCTGTACAGCTTATGTCCAGTTCACTTAATTTTGGTAAAATACACAGACAGGTTGTGTGGTTAACAACAGGGTACTGGTGCTAAATGGCCAATTGCCTGGCAATTTCAGCACCACGGACAGCACTGCATGCTCTTGTTACTGGGTACAGAGGGCTGAGAATCACCAAAGTGTTTAGAAGGCCAGTTAGTTTATTGTCCATCGTGTTTACTACCTTCACAGGGTACCAAACCAAACTAGTTTTGTGGATACATGTAAGAAAAGAAGAAGAAGAAACTAAACCCTATATTTAAATAGTAGTCAAAAGTTCAAAATCAGAATAAAGGTCTCTGCAAAGGAATTTATGGGCCAGTACCAGGTGTTATAGCCTACATGTTTAAAGTTTTAAAAAGAGCAGTAAATTATTGCAAATACAAATCTGTCATTGTGATTTGTGTTGTTAAAAATGCTGTCAAAGGCCAGCCAAGTCCATGGATCAGACCTTGGGGACCATCCTCAAATCTGATGCAAATCCAATTCATAATCCCTCCTCTAATCCAAGAGGATTGGGTGTAGGGAGTCACTACAAGGAATCCAGCTAAGAGATTGGTTAAATGTGCTTGTCAATCATACCTTAACTGTCAATCCCTTACCCATCACTATAGCTATGACAGACAATGAATTAAGGCTGGTAAGCTTGGCAGCCAGCAAAAGATCACTGAACGTTTAGTGAATACTGAATAGTGAATTATGCTATTACTATAAAATAAAAATAACAAAAATAAATTACAAATATTGGAAATGTCACAAGGACTACAACGTGTCTACATTTCCTCAATGAAATTGCTACAGTACGTTAGCTTACGTGTTAAAGCGATTGTACTTAATTCGTTTCTCGTTTTCAGGTGTGGGTTTATCATAGTCACAAAATCAAGGGTGCAGTTTCGATCCACGATACGAAGTTTACGCATCTATCTGTGTCATACCAAAGCACAAGGGCTGTGAACCGTTTGAGGGGAACTGCCTATTTTACGTAAATTTTAGTCATAGATAAATATAACGTTGTTTCAAATAAAACGGAGGTAGGTCCCTCCAATAGACTATCTATTGTGTTGAGTTGACAGCCAGCTGTTGCAGGATGGTGAAAACTCGGTTGCTGTAGCCTAAGCTATATCGCTGATTTTATGAAATTCGAAGTCTACATATAATATTTGATGCAATTTAGGATACAAAACAAACAACTATAAACAGAAATACATTTAATTTAGATTGGCTACATTTCGTTGAAAATATATTGAAATAAAATATCGGCGTGCATGTGATTGTATGCCTACCCTCGAAGCCGACAGATGCCGGCCAACTCTAGGCTACTACAACCAACGCTAGAGGGATTATTTTTTTCTCATATGCACACGACTGTATGAGTTGATGCATTACATAAGATATAAGCTGCCACACAAAGTGAGAGGTTGCAGTTTGAATTGTTTAAAATAATTACAAACAATGAACGCCATGAGTAGACCTAGGCTACAGGTGTGCACAAACAGTCGGCTCCTACCTTCTTGGACAGCCAGGACCCTCTCCATCACCATGAAACCCTGCTTGCTCCCATTCCGACCCCGGCGCAATCCCCATGATATCATCGGCTCAGCCTTCTTTCCTGACCTGTCCTGCTATTAGGCCTCGTGAACGCGCAATCGCTCTCTGCAAGCGCGAGCGTGTGCTATCAGCGCGGCGGTGAGCTCAGGGACTGCCATGAACATGCCCTTGTCGTTACCATGTTCGCATAACATTATTATAATTGCTAACAATAACAGAAAATATAATATTTAAAGGTTTATGGACATGAAATTGCTTGACAAGGGGTAGGATAGTCTAGTGGTCTAAATGTTGGACTCCGAGCCGGAAGGTCGTGGTAAATTTATATACATCATTATAAATTATGGAAAACAACAAGAAAGGTCTGTGTGTACAAAAGTATTCAAATGTATTAAACAGAAAATATAAGCCATTTCCCATGAGTTTGACAATATTTATTAGGAGATCCCATGACCAACTTTTAAATAAAGTTTCCTTGACATTTTCACTTCTCAAAATGGTATAGGTGAAAATAACAGATATTTGAAATTGACTGTTAGGTAAGAGTTTGTTTAAGCTTATTAATGTTTCATATCCATCAAGAGAACAAATCAAACTATTCATAGCACAGAATGCGTTGGAAAACACACACACAAAAGTAGAAGTCAGACATAAAATACAATACTACAATATAAAGTAAATGAAACAGCAATATAAAGAAATTTAAATAAACATATTTGGACGATAAACTATTAGATGTCTAGCAACAAAATAAGCCCTCTTGGAACATTTATGCGCAGTCAGAAGATAAAGATTTCATATGAAACTTTCACTCATGTTGTTGTCGTAGAACTGTAGGTTATCCGATGACAAAGCCATTCTGAATTTATTCCAAAATAGCGGCTGTGCCCTTGGGTTCCTTGGCCAGGATATCACTGACTTCCTGCATAACCGCCTCCTCAGCTGAAGGTACTTCAGTTTAGGAAACATCTCATCCAACAGAACTAGCACTGCTACATCCACCTTTAGAATCAAATATAAAACTATGAGTCATAGAAAACTACACGCATATTGCTGCAACAACCTCAAATTGCACAAAAGAAAAATTCAACATATGACGATCACAAAATGCCAGTATTCTTTACAAACCTTTTCATCTAGAAGCCTCTGCTGAACCATGAAAAAAGCCTGACGTATCACACCATTCACTGCTGCACCACCACCGGACAGCACAAACACTGTCTTCACACTGCTGTGGACAGCACTGTGTAGGTTCTCAATGCAGGATTTACCAGGAATCCAGTCCCTTTCTTCCAAACAGAGAGAGAATCTCCGATGACCTGAATCTTCCAGGTGGACAGTCAACTCATTGTAGACCCAGTCCCTCACAGACGGGTTCTCTGTGTCAAACACCACAAAAGCATCATATTGCTTGTCGGAGTTACAGCCAGGCAGGTGGGAGTAACCTTTATGTCCTGCCCAGAGAACCTGTAAGCAGTACCACAGATCCCAGCCATATAGATGCTTCAATAGTGGCAAAACTGTAAAGGTCACAGCCAAGAAGGAACTAAAGAGGAAGGCTAAGCTACCATAGATCTCCTGGCAGGAACGCCGATCTATAGACAGCACACTCTTTCCCTGCAGGGACTCAGGGAACTCACAGTGAATAGCTGTAGTAAGTTTAGGAATCTGCAAAGGAGTCGTTCGAAGGAAGTCTACAAACCCAGAATTATCACAGTAACAATTAAATGGATTTTTATGGACGGTGAGTACATTAGAAACACTGCTGTTTTTCAATGGGGCCGGAAGAGACTGGTTGCCTAACTGTTTGAGACTATTGTAGTGGAGATAAAGAAATCGCAGGGATTTGGCGTTACTTAAGAAGTTCTCAGGAAGATAAATAATCTTGTTGTGACTGAGGTCCAAAAGAGCAAAATCTGGTCCAAATTCAATTACTATGTGAGGTAAATATGTCAGATAGTTTTGACTGAGGTTGAGGTGGCGTAGCTTTTGTAGTGAAGTGATATTCTGCCATGGAAAATAGTTCAGCTGATTGTTACTAATGCTGAGTGCTTCAATGCTTCTTGGTAGGTTACAAAGTATATCTAGTGGGAATGCCTTCAGCTCATTTTGAGATATGTCCAAGTAGATCAAGTTTGTCAATTCTTGGAAAAAATGTAGATATTTGTCACCGTTGGAGTCCCACATGATGTCTAGGTGATTTCCAGAAAAATAGAGGTATTTTAAAGATTTACTCCTCAATCGTTGATCTATTCTCATCCCAATGCGGTTATTTGCCAGACTTAAAACTTCCAATTGAGTGAGATGAGTGATGAACTCAAATCGATGACCCATGCCCCTCATAAGGAAGTGAAACTCATTGTTACTTAGGTCCAATACTTTCAGAGTGGAGTTTAGCTCACTGAAAGCTTCTCTAAAGTAAAGGTCAATTCTATTGTATGACATGTCAAGATAAACAAGATTTGTCATGGTCCGAAACAGTTCACCCTTCAAAGTCTGGCTCATGTAATTGCTCGAGAGGTCCAAACAAACAACATTTTCCATTCCTACAAATACTTTTTGGTTAAGGAAGAGAATGTCATTTTGAGAAAGGTCAAGTGTCAAATTATGTAGACATAATTTGTTTCTAAAATCCCACATAGTTGGAATTTTTGACACATTGTCCTCAAATATTCCCAACATGGTTATGTCAGGAGATTCCCATTGTAAACTGTCGGTGTCCCATGGAGAAATTTGCAATAAGGTTGGATCTGGGAACTCATAAGATGTAAACATGTTACGAGTCTCACGGCTTTGTTGTAAAGCACATTCGTCAGATTGAAAGAAGTTCAACATGTTCTGGGAAAGGTCAATTTTGATAAGTGAAGGAAACTGTCTCAATGCACTCATGTTACAAGATGTAATGAAATTCATTCGCAGCTCTAGGTACTCCAACTGTTCAAGTTTGGATAGAACCTCAAAGCTTTGCCTTGAAAGTGTCTGGAAAAAGTTCCCACTCAGCAAAATACATTTTAGATGTGAGACTTCGCTAAGATGTGGTGAAAGTATGAGCTCAGGAAATGTCCTCAAAGGTTCATAGTTATAAATTAGGCTGATCCAGGTCAGGTTCTTTAACTCTGAAAAGAAGGTGCCATTACGAATAGCATAGGCCAGTAAATTGTCAGAGAGGTCTAATTTCTGTAAATTGCTTAAAGGGCGGAAGATGCCCTCTGGAAAGGTACGCAGTGAGTTTCCCCTCAAACTCAGGTAGTAAATCTTACTGTTCTTAACATAGAATGAGTTTGTATGCAAGTAGAGGGAGTGATTATTGGGGCAGGGAAAGCAGGGCCGTGCTGCATGATCACAACGCTGACAATTCCACTCCAGATTGAGATATTTCAGCTGGGTCAGGTTGGCAAATGCCCCTTCTAACACCTCAGTGATTGTATTCTCTCTTAAATCCAGACCTTCCAGCGAGGGTGGCAGCCCCCTAGGGACTGATGTCAAATTATTGTATCCCAGAGTCAGGTTTTTGAGCTTGGAGAGATTCCATAAAACAGTTTCACGGATGTAAAAGGACTGGTTGCAAGGGTTTGCATAAAAACAGTTTTTACTTAGGAGGAGTTGGACTAGATTTGGGCCTTTTATAGGATGCATTATGTTGAAAATGTGGTTATTCTCTAGATCTAGAATCCTCAGACTTTCAGGGAACCATGGTAGAGATGTGAGGCTGTTGCCTGATAAATGTAGTGAATGAAGTTTCACCAGACCCTTGAAGGCATCATGATCAATCTCCATTTTGCATGAGAGGTAAGATCTCAGGATACCTGGTAAACAGTTCCCCATTATTTTCAGAGTCTGAAGATTTGGGATATCAGAGAAAGCATACGCTTTCAGTCTCTGTATCCTAGTCCCACTTAAATTGAGGGACACAACTGTGGTAGACCTGATGGCAGGGACAAAGTTGAGTGGTCTGTGAGAGCAGTCTACCGCAGTGACGTTCACATCATTTTCACAAGGGAAGAACATGGGATATCTTGCTCTCACCAACAGAAGCTGACAAAGCATGACAAGGACATTGAGAATCCCAGCCTGAAAAGGAATTGGGCAGAAAAAATAAATCAATCATAAATGAGTCAATCATGTGTAACTACTGTATCTATGTTGACACACATTTTCAGTAGAATGTAAGTAAGGCAGAAAACTGGTAATCGGTGTTTGTTTCATGATAAAATAACCAAAAATCCTTTTTTTTTTTTAGATTTTCTACTGCATTGATAAAAGGTGCATTGAGTTTCTCTGGGAGGTCGGTTTTATGCCCAACTTTCTTTTTGGACTTGAAACCAACCTCGCAACAAGCACCTCTGCATATTTATAACATTGAAGCCAAATCAGCTTTCTCTTTCCACTAATCCCCCCCGCATCCTGATCAATTTTGCCATTAGAGCAATATGTATCCTACAAATCTATCTTGACAGTCAAAAATGACTGAGTGGTTCAGACTCCCGGTACTCACAGGATGCCTAGTGCCATAACGTTATATCGGAATGAATAAGTAAATATACACAACAGACTGTAGAATGTTACAGTATCCAACTTACCATATTACTGTAGGTATTCAACTAATATTCATCAAGCGCCTCAGACGTAGTGTTCCAGTTAAGGAGATGATTAGAAAAATTGTTTAACGCAAAACCTTGTAACTAGACCCAGACATATGGAAGTGAAATTAATGAACTAGAATATTTAGCTGCCGAATGTCACTTGTGACGAAACTGAAACATGCTTTTTAGAGAACCTAAAGTACCATTAAAGCAACACGTCATGTGTACATCAGTCTTATTAGAATACAGTAACAATCATTCAAATATAATAAATACATAAAAATAGTGACCACAAATGAATTACACAGAAAAGCCCTTTATTTTATGTTCTGTGGACCTAATTAAACAGACACTTGAAAATACCTTGTCCTGCTGGCAATGAACCACAGACATTTACTTAGTCATAGATGAGTTAGTACAGTTACCAAAGTGCATCTGTGTTGGACAGTAGTAGGAATGCTTTGGCCTCGCACTGCATTTTAAAAAGACAATTATGCTGTACACATAATATTGTTATGCATTGTTGCACGTGTACTGTGTATACGAGCGCCATCACTGAAACAGGTGCTGAGTCACCCACAGAGCAATGTTCATGAAGCCATCTGACTCTGCGTCAACCTTAGAGAGTGAATGGTTGTTCCCTGGGTACCAGAGAAGCCTAAAAAAACAAGTCTGAAGTAAATATCTTACACCAATAACACTCTGGCATGTCGCTGTTCATAGTTTGCAACTCCCTGCAAGTTGTAAAGAACTTTTTGCTACACACAGAAAAGTATTGGGCAAAATATAAAAAAAAAGTATATAAATAATTATAAACCCCACTGGAAGGATAATGCAAATACACGTTTATTACCTGGGGGGATCCCAACACCCAGTTTAAGGACAACTGTCCTACTGTGCTACCCAACAAGGGGAGTCTCTTACCGGACTGGGACTTGCAGGGCCTTCAGAGCTCGGTAGTACTCAACACCCTGCTTGTTAGGGACACGCTTGTCATCTTCCCCCAAGGTCAGCAATACTGGCGTTTTCACCTGGGAACACATGGTATTGACTGGAGCATGTTTCCATTGACCAATGAGCAGGCAGACGCATCAAAACACATCAACACACACCGGCACCAACCTTTGTGACGTGTCTGATCGGCGACTTGTTCAGCATCTGCTCATAAACAGCAGGTTCAGGTAGACAGTTTGTACTGTAGTCGTAGCCAGCCTCCACCATACACCTGCATAAATCACAGGGAACCATGCGCACA
The DNA here is from genome assembly GCA_027575585.1 of Percopsis omiscomaycus. Taxonomy (NCBI): domain Eukaryota; kingdom Metazoa; phylum Chordata; class Actinopteri; order Percopsiformes; family Percopsidae; genus Percopsis; species Percopsis omiscomaycus. Next base: position 8,631 of record JAODLI010064012.1, read on the forward strand.
ATCAATACGCACTGAGTGGCTCTGAAGTGTTCAGTTCACACACACATTATTGAATGCTTTCCATCCCTGTGGTGAAGCAAAGTGATGCCCTTTATCCCCCCCTTCCCTCCCTACAGTTACCAGTAGAGAATGCCAGTTCCACCATTACCTAAGATGTGTTGAGAGTGAATTGCTGCACGTTGTAAATAGATGTGTGTGTGTGTGTGTGTGTACATCTCAGTAACGTACCAGTCTGGGATGTCTGTACTGCCAATCATAGAAGCCAAATTGATTACAGGATTCCGAGCTACACAAGCCCGGTAGAAACTGGGGTACTGGCCAATCAGATGACAGGCCAGGAAACCGCCATGGGAGCCCCCGGAAACTGCCACCTTCTTCTTATCAAAGGTCTCACAACTCAATACGCTCTCAACAGCAAACTGGAAGGAAGGGGGAGGAGGGGAGAACAGACAGGTTGATATTCAAGGTCATATTTAAGGGGAATAATAATAATTAGGGGCAGAAACAAAGCAGGGAAGTGAAAAAGGTCTGAAGAGAAAATAAATAGAATCATGAATACAGATAAGGAAAATGATTCAATTAGAAACAGTTATGTAACAGTTCCCTTTCACATTGTAGTTATGCTTTCTCACAGGTGCAAAAGTTATTTTTACAAAAAAGAAATATTAATAGAGAGTTTCTCACTTGAACATCCTTGACATCCTGGGTGCCCACGTTGCCAGGTAAAGAAAAGATGCTGTCCTGGCCATAGCCGGTAGAGCCCCGGTAGTTCACTGAATCAATACATTGGAAATGGATTAAAACCTGCGTATTTCTCTTTGAGCAGACAGACCATGGAGCCTGTGATCCTTTCTTATATTGTATACTTAAACACAGACAAACAATCTATTCCCGGAATGAAACCGTGACAGGGTTTTAAATCACGTGATGCCTACCGAGAGTGTACTAAAAATATTGCAATTATATATTTTTTTATATTTCATATATATGGTGTGTGAGGCTTGGGTGGTATCTATTTTTTCATACCTTTGTGTGAAAAAGTGAAAGCTGAGCTACTGGGTTAACTGTGCATGTGCGACACGCCCAAGGTTGTAGGCTTGGTTAATGTTCATGCCATACAAAAACATTTACTTTCAGCTAATGTGTTAATTACACCAACATTGTGCTTGTGAAACAGTTAGCGCACGCCCACAAGACGAGAAAATTAAGTAGTACTGTAGGCGTAACATGCTTCGCTGTCAAAACACAACTGTCCTGTTAATTATTACCGGACATTTTGATTTGCAAGTTTATTATGTATCTTTATTTATTTTTTAAATAAAATTCTACCTGCGATACATTCCTTTTTCACTGTAAGTAAGAGAAAATCCATACGGTCAGAGCTCTATTTTAAACATATAAAAATGCAAAACGTGAACTCACCCAGTAACACACCAAAGCCCATTCTACAAAGCACAGAAGAAGAGAGAAGCCAGTCTGCTACAATCACTGAATGAGGACCACCTGAGTAAAATAAGGTTATACAGGATAAAAATAAGTATTGATATTAATACAGATTGTATAAAAGAAAACTCCAGGTGTATTGCAGTTGGTAAAACAAGCATCTATTCACAGGAAAACATCAAACACTGTTTTACTACATTTCCTAACAGGAACCACTAACCGTGAGGAGTAACGATGAGGGGAAGTTTTACTCCATCTTTCACCTCCTTTGGTTTGAGCAGCAAAGCTTCAAAGTCCAGGCCAGCTAGAAAAAAGGACACTCAATAGCTCCATGTCCACCACAGAATGTCGCATTTGGTTCCTGATCTGATTCGTCAGCTTTCCCAGTAAAATGCTCACAATTTTATAAGCTTACTGTGAATGTACTTAAGTGACCTCTTAAGTTTTTTTATGATTTCATTGTTGTTTGTGTTTTTAACTATTTGCTTTCCTCTACACTTTTATCTTCTTTATACAGTATGCATTTCACGTTACCGTTTTTGTGGGTTTAGGTGTTCACGTTAGTCAAAAGCGCTTAATTTATAAAAATAAATAAAAAAGGCCCCGCCTGCCATGGCAACCACCTGTTCCAAACCATTTCTTCAAGGACATAATGAGTCATTAGGTAATTTACATACATTTCAGTAATTTAGCAAATGCTTATCCCCGCTGTTTCATTCTGAAAGCAGCTTCTTCCCAACACCTTCCATGACTACACCTCTGCACACCATCAGTACTTCTACTTCTAGTCTATAGTATATACACTGTATATAACAGTCTAGTCTAGTCTATATAACATTTGTTTTTATCATCATAATCATCTATTACCACCATCAGAGAAAAAGGGGAGAGTTGGACGCTGGCCTGCCCCATGCCACTGGGGCCTCAATATTTCATACATTTCATTGTTATGCATCACACTGTGAACAAGGGCACCTACTGTGAGTTCCATTAAAAGTAGTAAGGCGCCAGTAGGGGTTAGACATCTTTGCTGAAGGATGCTTACATCCCCGGGCAGGTCAGGGATCGAAACATCCCAAAAGTATCCTATTCCCAGGCCTTGGCCTATTCTGCCCCTGTATAGTTTAATCAATGTTTTGTGTTTCATGCAAAGATGGGCAATTCCCATCTTTTCCAGCCGTAGACATAGAAAGACCTAAGAAAGGCCTTAGAAAGACCTAAGAAAGACCTAGGGAGGGGAGCATATATGCTTACAGTATTGGCTGTTGTCCTGGTCTGCTGGAGGGGTGAAGGTGAGGATCTCCCAATCAATGTCTGCCTGCCTCTCGGACTCCTCCAGAGTAACCCAGGTTACCTCCTCCAGGGAACCACTGGCAGGGAGGAAGCCCACCCTCTAAACACAGGAAATGGCAACAGGTTAGTTCTACCAAACTAATTAGAACTTGTTTTTTACTATTATGTAATAAAAGGCTTAATTTGGTGTTAATACAATGCTGGCTAGAGACCACTCCCAAGCATAGAGATGCTCTCTTACCTGGTGAAGTTGATTCTTATCACAAGGACACAAGCAAATACTTGTCATTTGATAAGGCTCGGCACTTGGAAACCTACCAGACTGGGAGGACAGTTGGGAGAAGAGCAGCTGACGACCATCAGATCTCTCACTATGTTCAGCAGACACCAGTTCCCCATGTCAGACTCTACAGGCCAATACAGAACAGCGTCAGACCCAGACATGGACGCAGCATTTGTTTACAATGATCAAATTCAAGGGTTTGACCAACTGACGATAGGAATCGTCAGTAAAAAAGATTTATCCTGACAGTGTGTGAATGATGTAATACTTGATTACTCACTAGACGTAAGAGAGGTGACGCTTCCTGTAGTTGTATCCACCATCAGCAGATGCTACAAGAAAACACATTTACTTTAATACAGACAGATTCCATTCAACTCATTTCAACTCAATCTGCCCTTCTGGCAAAAAAGGGGCAAAGGACGAAGTAAAGACACTTCAAAACTTCTAATTACTCCATGGAAAACAGGACTCCCTGGTAAGACCTTTACCTTGCGGCTGCGCTGGGGGCAGGAGATAAGGACCCGCTGGCTGTCAGCAGACCAGCACTGAGGGGACAACTGGGTGCTGTAGATACCAGCAAAACCATCTGGGTAGCCACACAAACAAAATATACATAATTACAAACACACACACACACACGGATTCAAGTGAGCAATGCCAGATATTCCTACCTGCCCCAGGCCTCTTCACCACATCCACCACTACTGAGGTCTTCTTAGTGTACCAGTCATACTACAAACAAACATGCAATGGGAAATGTTAGGACTTCCAACAAAACAAAACAAAAAGTATAGTAAGTAGGTTTTACACATCAATCTAGCCTATATTTCTTAAAGTGGCCCCATTTCAGCTGTAACGTTAATCAGATCAGACCATAAATAAGCTCGTCCATGATTGTCAATCTGATTTTATTCTCAAATATATCCATTTTTATTAAATGTATCAATGACCACACATCGTGCCATTTAAAAGCAGGGCTATACCCTGGCCCGTTGACTAACGACTAAGTGCTTTTGACTGCCTTACCATACATAAGCGGCTGCACTGCATGTGGGGCCCATAGACAGCACACTCCAGGTAGACAATCCTACACTGGTCTGGGCTGAGTCTGGGGGAGCACACAGCACTGGCACCCGAAGACAGCTGTGCTAAAGGACACGAGATAGCACACACGTTGAGTTAGACAACCATTAGCGGCTGTTACTTCCAGATCTATTAAAAGGAGAAGTGAAAGACAGAAGATGCTCACCACATTCTCCACCTGTGAGATCTACATAAAACAAGGAAGACCTGATGGTAGAAAAAGAGGAAGGGAGAAGAAGAGTTGTATTCCAAAGCACCACTGGACAAATGTCTCAGTTCCGTATAGTTTCCATTCAATTACGTATGATCCTCTCCGCTTATGAATGAGAAGTGCTCACCTCCTGTTGGGACAAAACGTCAGGCCAAGCCTGAAGGGTTCATGCCACCAGCCCACAAACACCACACCGGTGTCACCTGGAGCCCAAAATGCCTACACAGAGAGAGAGAAGTCCTTAGCATAGATGATAGACAGTATTACATATGAAATACATTAAAACAAATAATTAAATACAAAAAATACAACAACAAAAAAAGCTACGCTGTGGAAGCAACCTGTCCAGGTGAAACGTTCTCAGGGACCCCCTCCAGCACAGAAATGTTGCTTCCCTCAATGTCCAGCACACAGAGCACAGGGCAGCTCTTACTGACCAGTGCCTCTCCCCAGTCCTCATAGAAGACAAACTGCTCCCCCTGCAGGAATAGACAAAAACACTTACTTTTTAATGGGAGGATAGTAATGTGATGTAAACGTGATTCCTGTTTTGTATTAGAAAGGTTTTGGGAGAATTAAGTGGTATGATATTCACTTTGGTGGCCTCCTTCTTCTCTGCTTTCATAATGTCCTCTTCATCACCAGCTGATGATGACTCTGGTGTCTCTGTCTAGAAGCAGGTAAGAAGACAGATTCCAGTAAGCCTAATTATCATTTCATAGGAAATGGAGTGTTACAGTTTGTAGTCCTAAAAGCCCCCAGGTATCCAAGCGTTTCTGAGCCACCAGTTACCATACATGATTTCCAATGCTGATTTACTGTACACATAGGTCTGTGGTTGACCTAACACTGGGAGCACATCAGGTTTTTAGATTAAATTAAACACCCATAATATCTCGGTGAATTATGACGCTGCTGTGCCTTTCAAAAAGATAATATTAATGTGTTTGTAAATCTCATAAGACTGTTTTCTACAGAGCTTATCTCTCTAATAAAGGCAGGAATCTCTGTTTGTTGGTCTGTCTGTTTGTATTTCGAATATATCGATCACCCACTGTACTGAGACAAAGGAATACTGAGACAACGCAAACAACGCAGGTGTACACTTAGAAGTGCAGGGAGGCGTCATGCCGGCCCCTGTGAACGGGCACTGCACTAGTTTTCTTAATTTATCAAACTCCCAACCAACTGCATCCACGGCAGAAGTAGCTTTCAGGCTGGCCTACAAAAATAACAAGATAATTGAAATAGGACTATGGTTCAAGCCATACTGCTCCTTGCATGTCTCATCAAATCTGTTTGGCCCAGAACTGCTGCCCTAAAACTATCAGTCAAAAAGCGCATAAAAGTATACATTTACAGCATTTAGCAGACACTTTTATCCAAAGCGACTTACAATTTCATTGTTCTATTACATGGAGTAGGTAGGGGTTAGGCATCTTGCTCAAGGATGCTTACAGGTAAGCCGACTCCGGGGCTCAAACCTACAACCTTCCGGCTGGAAGTCCAACACCCAGACCACTAGACTATCCTGCCCCCTATATACACATGTATAAATACACCTTCAATAAAACAGGTATAATAACAAGCCAAGTGATGCAGGCAATTAAGACAGTGTTATAGACCTGGAAGAAGGACTCGGCCTTGGGCCTTTTCCTTTCTGCCACATAAAGGAGATGGGTCTCTGAATGGGACCACACCAGGCATCCAAACTGCCCTATGGGCAGGAAACACAGTGAGATTAAACATGCATAGTGTAACAGACTCTAAGAAAAGTGAATAAGGTAACCACTTCAGAGCTTTATTTGTTTCATCATGTTTAATATTCCTCTATAGTTATGTATTTTAGCGCCTCCTAGCGGAACGGTAGCCTTACATCTGAAAGGGGGACTACTTTGTGAGACGCACGATTGGAAATTAGAGGGAAAAACGGCTGTCGCTCTG
>JAODLI010064033.1:0-14887 GCA_027575585.1 Percopsis omiscomaycus
AAGCCCCCCCCCCCCCCCCCCCCCCCACACACACACACACACACACACACGCCCCTCTCCCCCACATGTCTGTTCTTCACAAGTCGATTGGATCAATTCCTCTCTGTTTACCTTTTATCCACCGACCACTAAGAGGACACTTACCTGGATCAACCCCAATAACCCCTCAGGTTCAAAAGCCTTTCCTAAATTAGATTCCCAGAGGCCTGTTATATCGGGTCGTATTGGCTTCCACTGGATGCACCATCAGGCCTGCTGCTGATGCTTTGCTCCATGTATGGATTTTCTTCCCTGTGATTTCTCAGCCTGTCTGCGTGTGATGGGCTGCTCACATATAACCCTGCAGATTGGGCCTGATTACAGCTGTACATCTTCATGTTTATGTCTGAGGAGAGCAGAAAGCTCTGCCAAGAATCGGTGTTTGGCGCATGATGGATTTGGAGATTTAGCAATACGCGTATGTGTTGCAGTTTGCTATTGAATGACTGCACTGCGCTGGTTTCATTCAATTTTAATTGGCTTCAACTACAGGTACAAATGTGTGGAGAATTGTATGGCTGTGTTCAGCTGCATGTGTTTGTCATTGTAGATCTTTTTACTATTTGTGAAGTGGGCTTCATGTTGTATGTGAGTATGTACAGTGATGTACTGGTCCACCACCAATTTATTTTTACTTTATTTAGTTTTAGATTTTATATTTCCCCTGCCTGTCATTTTAAAGGGGTGTAGTGCAATCTCCACTGGCCACTGGGGTGCAGAGCATTTTGTGTCGTGTTGTGAGTGACGCAAAAGACACTTTGAAATCCGATTTGAGCGTCAGACGCATCTGTAGAAATCCGATTGGAATCGCATTTCAAACCACCTCCAAATGTGGTTTGGAGGCCAAAGAGACTGCAGAGGCAACTGCAGCACTGATAGAAAGGAGAGATGAGCAGGCTACAAGTGTGCTTGGTGGATGTATGGAAGACCTTTTCACAGCTACTGTTGTGTATGAAGTGTGTCTCCATCTTTAGGTGAGGATGTTATTGTGGCTTGGTCTGCTCCTGCCGGGCCTCTCCATGGCCCAGCGGTCAGAGCCCATGTTCTCAGCTGTGACCCAGACTGTCCTGCCTCCCGACTATGAGAACAACCCCACGCAGCTCAACTACGGCGTGGCCGTCACCGACGTGGATGGGGACGGAGACCTGGAGATATTTGTAGCAGGGTGAGAGAAGCTAAACGGGGGTGTATTTGAAATGTAGCTATTATGCTGCACAAAGTCAGATTTATGCCAGCTAGAGGAATAATGTCTTCTATATTTTTAGTTTTGGTTAGAATATGGAACCTTCATTTTCCTTAGAAAGGAAAAGGAATGCTTGAATTGTTGAATTGTTTAAAGGATAATTTTGTGTAATTTGAAACCTGGCCTTCATTTTCCTATCTCTTCCAAAGCGAAGCAATCATATCTGAACAAAATTGAATTAAACCTGCCTCCTTGATTTAATTGATACTTAGCCATGTGAAATCTATTTACAGGCATCTAGCATGACAGATTTGAAAATGACATTTTTCAGATTCTGTGATGGTTTTCGTGTGTTTCAGCCCCATTGTGTTGAAATTTATGACGGCTAAACAATTGACAGCTAAATCAAACTCTCTCTAACGGGGTTCTCTAAATGAAAGATTAGAGGACAGGAGATTTTAGGGGGTACCCGGACGCTGTCGAGATTACATGTAGATGTGATTGTATAGTGCTCCAGCCTTCAGGAACTGTCTGTCCAGTGATGCAGGAATGAATATAGATTGAAGAGTACGACCCTCCTTAATAAATGTAATTTAGCCTGTAGATCCTATTCAACAGGTATCCTGGAAGGCAGACCATCGCAGGCCCTTGTACGATGTGCTAATAGATGCGAATGGATGCTTCAGTTGGTTGGAAAAAGCGTGACAGTGAATGTGTGTGAAGTAATGATAAATGGCAAGTTTCAATGTCCTCTGTTTGGCCTCTCCGCTGTCTCACTGTCTAGATGATTGATTTAGCAACAACAAACTGTAGGGCTGAATTACAATAGACTTTTTTGAGCAAACTGTGCGTAACATTTATCTAATCTATAACTCTAAATGTTTTTCTCTTCTTGCTAAAGCATCACTTTGATTTTCAGAATAAATCAATCTCTTTTTGCGTTCAGGTTTGGGTGTAGTGTCAGCCAGCAGCCATGTTGCTATATTTACAGTAAAATATTTTAGTTCTGCTAAATATTTCCATTCTAGACTAAAAATTAGAATATCTTAAATTAAAACAAATTGTATTCGTGTACCAAATTAACTTGAGAATTTCTCCAAATATAGGGCTAATCAGCTAAGACATGTTGAACTAGAGATATGAAGACATGAAGTATGTTTTTGAGAATCAGTGGAAGTTAAATAAAGATGAAAAAACTTTCATCTCTGTTTCCAGAGAATTTAGTACCGCTTGGAAGTAGCTGATTTTAAAGGATAGACTACATATGGAAATATGCTGGCCATTGGCTCACCAAAATGAGAGGTTTTAAAATACTTACACTTATTTCTTTAAGGTTTAACATGTCCTTGCTCACAGGGAAATTGTCTCTTGTCTCCATTGACAGCTACAATGGCCCTAACCTGGTACTGAAGTATGACAAGCAGAAGAAGAGGCTTGTCAACATTGCTGTTGACAACCGTAGCTCCCCATTCTATGCCCTGAGAGATCGTCAAGGCAATGCCATCGGAGTGACAGCTTGTGACATTGATGGAGATGGTCGAGAGGAAATATATGTCCTCAACACCAATAATGCTTTCTCTGGTATATACAGAATTTATGCGGTTACAAAGGCACAAATAATACACACTTATGAATACAAATTTAAATAAAATACTTCCATTTATGAGTATGTGTACAATATATTCACATACATACACATAGAAGGGTTACAGTATGCCCTCTTTCAGGTTCAGAGACAACAAAGGAGACTTGCTATCCAGATATGAAGCTTATCTCAGCCCAGTCTGTGTCAGATAACAGATAAGCTTTGTGCTCCTATTAATCAATTGTAAAACCAGCACAAAACTGGAATATCTTAGCTCTATCACATTACCAAAAACAACACCATTTTTGTTCCAAACATTTGCTTTAGTAAACTATTGTTCTGTTTACATTTTCTTTATTTCTTTATTGTTATTGGATGACATAAATCTCACCTCTCCCTTCTTATTTTATTTCTTTTTTGAACTTTTTTCTTCAAGGTCGGGCAACGTATTCTGACAAGCTGTTTAAATTCCGTAATGGACGTTTTGAAGATCTACTGAACGATGAGATTAACGAGCACAGAGATGTGGCCAACCGTATGGCTGGCCGCTCAGTGGCCTGTGTGGACAGGAAGGTACTAGACACGCACACACAAAACCCAATCCACATGCACTTGCGAATGCATTTCTGCAGCGTGTGTTGTGTGTACATGCATGAATGGCTTTCTGTGCTTCTGTTTTGTTTACTAGTGATAACTCATGCTCTGACTACACGCCTCTCTCTGCATGTGCTCTGACAGTTCATTTGGGAGAACGGTTCCCCATTCTGTCTGTTGCACCAGTGTAATTACAGACTTCAGGGGTCGTTTATTAGAACCTACTGGGTACAGTACAAGTGACAACTGTAAACCACTGCCTGCAGTACTGTACTGTATTGTCCTTCGTGCTTTCTATTTGGTTCGACCTTCTCTCTTCAGTTTATAGACGGACACACACACAACACTCTCTCTCTCTCTCTCTCTCTCTCTCTCTCTCTCTCTCTCTCTCTCTCTCTTTCTCGTGCCCACACACACATTCTCATCCCCAATCAAGATTAATGCTGGTAATAGTGGGTAAAGGACAATAGGGATGGGAATAGATTTTTGACCACAGTCCATGAGCACTGATAGTTTGCATGGCTGCCAAACCGATAGGAAAGACATCTACTTTTAATGGCGTATAATGCTTTCATGATGAGCCAAACTTGGAAGTGTATTCTCCATTGGTTCCAGGAGAGTGATGAAGGGAGATTTCATTTTCCTTCTGCTGATTAAGCAGCACCTTAACCTTCACTGTTACCTGTCTTCCTCTTTCTTTTTTTGTTATCTTAAAGCTACATAACATATCTTTATTTACATTGCTGTTAGTATTGGGTCTGTTCTTCCCTAGCCCCAAACAACAGTATGACACGAGAGTTTTGATTTGCCATGAGTAAACAGTATTATAAAATGTACTGGCACACAGGAAGTGATTTTGTGACACTCCTGCTTCCCCATCATAAACAAAGCTACACCTAAAGTTATTCTGGCAACTACAGTGGCCGTCGAGAGAAAGTGCAGTTATGTCTCCTGGCCAGTTATCCAATGCCTTTTCAGACTTCTTTGCCTCCTTCTTCAGCATCATTTTTTATTCTTTCTCTTTACACACTCATCTGAAATGACCTTGTAACTTCCCCATCTATCAGAACACAGGACTCCTGACAGTCATTGATGAAGTGACTCTGAGCCTGGCTCGTGTTCTAGAACATTCTCATCATCAGGATTGAAGCAACAGCACAAGGTTACATAGGCCAATACTGGATCAGCCATGTTCTATTGTCAGCCTGGTAACTAATGTGTGAGGTCTTTTCTACCTATAAATGTAATGCTATCAGTCAGAGAAATAGCAGCATAATTCCTCATCCTGACCACTTCATCTCTCTCTGTCTCCTTGGAAGTGACGTCCCATCATTAGTTTTATACAAACTGATGACGGTAACATATTGAGTTTTAGCACATTGGATTGATGGATCAGTTCATTTTTGGGATGTTAGAAGGTGAGGAGCTGAACAGGAGAGCTCAATGCAAATCTGTGGTTTTTAAAAGGCTTTGCGGTTGAACTGCAAGAAAACAATAGCAGACATTTTTACCATTCAGTGTTAAAAAGGCTATAAATAACTGTGTATGTGTGCCGTCACAAACCTAAGTTTCGCAATCGTGCCGTCACGCTACTCACAGTGGCAAATCGAATGGCAGAAATTAGCCTTCGGTGCAGACTTATTGAAAAATCGTTGACTTTTAACTCCGTTAAGTAACTGCCAGTGGCCTTCAAGCCTTTAATTCTAGATTACAATTCCTCATGTTTCTTGAGTGTGTGTGTGTGTGTGTGTGTGTGTGTGTGTGTCAGCACGCAGACATTACTTCTCTCACCTTAGTCGGTCACGGCAGGAAGCTGTGTGTGACGCTTGTTGACATTTACATCAACCAGATTCATTTACCCCACTGTTCTGTGGAAACACCGTAATGTTTACACAAATGTGTGTGTGCGCGCGCGCATGTGCGTGCATGCGTGCGCATGTGTTTTTGTGTGTTTGTATTGATTGAAATGTGCCGCGCGTGGTCGGGAACCTCATTGAAACGGGTTGTGCAGTCTATTAGTGTGGTTCCTTCTGTGAGTTTGTGTCTGCAGGGATTCCAACTGATAATGGAGTGTGAAATTAATCTCCAAAGGGAGGCAAACATGGGTAGTGGGGGAGGCAGGGGGAGGATGGAGGTGAGGTGGGTAGGAGCTGCGCTGATGCTGGAGCTCAAGAGGGGAGATTCTCTAGATATAGAGAATGGATTACACATGGTGTTTTTATTCAAATACAGCTAAAGCTAAAAAAGTGTTCCCATCTTCCCTGCATCTTGTCTGAAGAGACTGACCTCTCTACCTCATAACACTCCCACTAACGGAAGTTCTCCATGAGGATCCTATACATTCTGTCCTTTAATTTAAAAAAAAAAAAAAAAAAATGTTGAGGATTAAATGATATGTCAATAGGTAATGTATGTAATGTAATGTAAGCCCTGAGGACATGCTGCTGTCCATATTCTATCAGAATGTTGTTTGCTTACGATAACTGGTGCGCGACCTATTCAGCTATTGACACAGGCACTTATTGGAAGTTGCTTTGGATAAAAGCGTCTGCTAAATGCAGAGTGTGAAATGTAAAATGTAAATCTTGTCGGTTGCTCTGGTTCCTCAAGCAAGTGAGCCACGTGTGCCTCCTCTGCAGGGCACGGGCCGCTACGCCATCTACATTGCCAACTATGCCAGTGGGAGCGTGGGTCCCCACGCCCTCATAGAAATGGACGAGGACGCCAGCGACCTCTCTCGGGGCGTCATTGCCCTCTCCAATGTGGCCGAGCAGGCCGGCGTCAACAAGTTTACAGGTAGGTGTGTGTGTGTGTGTGTGTGTGTGTGTGTGGGGGGGGGTGTCTGTTTTGTCTTCCCCCTTACTGAGAGATAGACAACATTTGGGGTTTATGACGGCTAGCTGCAGCCCTGCTGGAGTATTGGTGTGGTTTACAGGTTAGGGACACCAGGCGAGGGGCCATGTGCCCACTGTACCCGTACACTCTGAAATATAGCGCCCTAAAGTGAATGAGGGGAAGGGGGGTGAGAGAATGGGGTGAGGGGGAACTTGAATGGCTGGAGGAGCGTAAGAGGGCGGGAGAAATTACCAATAACATGAGGTTTAATGGTGAAGTGAGAAAGGGGAGTAGAGAGAGAGTGCGGGATCGGTGTTAGCCTCTTCTTTAGGCCCTGTCAGCTGTTTACTTCAGTCAAAGTCACGGAAAAGGGGAAGGGCGGCGCACCCATAGATCTGCCTGGGCCGGCTCAATGGCCCAGAGATGAATCAGTCACGGTCTAGTGTGGTTCCTCAGGCTGCATGCCTCCAGCTAGAGCCTTGTGTGTTCATGTGTGTGGTGTGCGTGGTGTGTCTGGTGTGTCTGGTGTTAAATGAGTGTTCTGTAATTTGGCTCTGCTTAATGGTGCTGGTTTGTTTTTATGTGGCCAGAATCTGGAAAACAAAGCTTGGGAAATCAGAGAAAACCAGTATTCACCCAGTATGCCTATACACGATGCACACACATGGTAGGCTAAATTATACAATTAGTGCAAAAAGCTAGTGAAGAAAGCCTGGGCAGAGAGCACCTCAGTTGGGATTTCACCCCATGTAAATGCTCACCATGGCCACTAGAGGGCAGAGTGAAACTGCAGTGGCCGAATGTGAATGATGTACTGTAGATGCCTCTGTGATCAACCTGCCATTAATCAGTACAGAGGAACTGACAGTGATATTTTATATCTAATAGTTACAAGTTAATGTCTCTGGAGAGACCTCAGTAATTAATGGCTGTGAGCTGCTGGTGGTATTTGTCTGTCTTGTAAATCACAGGATAGTTATGACAGAGAACTGGCTCTGCATACTGGAAGTTTTTAAAGGAATTAGATTTGACTTGTCTCACAATTGATCAAATGTTGTTGGACCTTTGTAAGTTATAAGTTGCTTGAAAACTCGTGTATGGTTATATATGTAAAAGTAAATACGCACAGGGGTTATATATATATACACACTTGACTTTACTTGACTGCATTGTGTATTAGTGTGTACTGTAGGTGTGTCTAGTTTTTGTTCCTGTATATAAGTGGATGAGTGCATCAGCATAAATACCTGCATGGCTAAAGGGAAATGGCCTGGAAACACAGTAATGGTCTGTCTCTAATCACTTTTCGTATGCATGCTGATCTATTCTACACTCTCTCCCTCCTATAACGTCACCTCTCCTCTCTTGTCCTCCCTCCATTATGTTACCCACCTAATTCCCTCGGTGTGTCGGTGACCCTACTTGGTCGGGTATGGGATCAATATCATGCCATGATTCGAAGCTGGAAAAAAGCATTGAAAGTTTGAAATCTAATAAAAATGGTTTGCTTAAAAAAATTCAAATCTCTGAAAACACTATATTGTATATGCATTTCCCTTCTTCACAACTGCAGCACTCTTTTTACAGTGTTTCTCAAACACATTTTCAGAGTTTCAAATTTGTCACTGTTTAGTTTGTTGTCCAGGTTTGAAACCTTGTGAACGGTGACCTGAAAACTGGTTTAAATTTCACCCAAGAGTTTCACCCTTTCAAAGCTTTTCCTTTCAGCTTCGAATCGTGGCATGATATTCATCCCATAGTCGGGGGGCCTCTGTGTCTGTGCAGGAGGGCGGGGCGTGGTGGTGGGGCCCATTGTGAGCCAGAGCATGTCTGACGTCCTCTGCGTCAACGAGTACGGGCCCAACTTCCTCTTCAGGAACAACGGAGATGGAACCTTCACCGATGTGGCCCAGCAGGCCGGTGAGACACAGGAAGTACACTTGGAAAACTAGTGTATGATGGGAGATATTTTTGATGTATTTTTCCAGTGAGCAAAGGGAGTACTGTCTGCAGTTTCAAGTGGTAGTGTATAAAATATTTACTATCATTACATGATGTAATTTCTACAGTTTTATGGTGGACCTTTCTATATGTACACCCTAGAGCATAAAATCCAATATACACATAATACTGTAGTAGTGACTAGTAATACAAAGATTATGGTGCTATACCTATTTTGTGTGTGTGTGTGTGTGTGTGCACGTGTGTGTGTAATGCACATGCTGTTCTAGGTGTTGAAGACCCCATGCAGCATGGCAGAGGGGTCGCTCTGGCAGACTTCAACCGTGACGGCAAGACAGACATCGTTTATGGCAACTGGAATGGGCCGCACCGCCTGTACATTCAGATGAACAACCGGAAACAGCGGTTTAAGGTACCGCCAGAATCCCTGCTGTGTTTATAGACTTGACATCCAAGTACACATGGGAAATATTGTAGCTGTCGCTGACTGATTATACCCCTTGTTATAACCAAACTGGTGCTGTGTTGTAATTAACCAGCATTCAGTCTTCTTCTCTATTGGCCGCAGCATTGATTGTTGGTAATCTACAGTCTTTGTGTCTAACGATCCCCTACAGTTCTGCCCATTATCAAACACAGCTACTGATGTAGAGGGCCGGGTTCTGAGAGAGGGGGGGGGCTTGGTTCTGTCCTCCCCCCCCCAATTTTGACCGAATCAATGCCTACTGTACAAGCAGCACAAAAAACGTCAGAGCCCACCTATTGACGTTGTGAATCACAGGGTTATCAATGCTAATGGACGGCTAGTGAATTAGCACCACTCAATGACGCTCACCGTGGGACTGACTGACCGCGGACAGGCCCTGAGTTATTCCACCCGTAAAGGTGTGTGTCTGTCAGTGTGCGTTTATTAGAGAGATAAATGTCAGAGCAGACTAGTTTATGAGGGTCAAATAAGGGGTTCACATCAGAATGACACAGAGATGCTCCCACGTAAGTAAGCACTCGTACTGACAAATTGAAGACAAATTTAATTAGCCATCAGGTATTATGATCTATTTATCAGGTGTATTAAAGATATGATGGTTGAATCACAAACCCAGTAGTACCCCACCACACACAAGACAACCCCACAAACTGTGTTAAGCTTTGGCATTGGTAATGAAGCTGTTTAATCACTCCAGTGAACCGCTAATTAAATCGGGCTGAAACAGCAGCTTCCCTGGACAGGGGAAAGTGCCGATTTGGCCTGTTTGTGTTTTAATTAAAACGTCTTCAAAAGGGCTTTCCCTCGCAATAAGTTTTCCATGCACACAGTTTTACTACACACACTTGGCGTGTCGAATAAACGGTGAAGGTAAATGTAAATATTTATACGTATATGTATATGTATATTTATATTTAGGATTAGATTATTTTATTATATTGGCTGTTCCAAAGAACAATAAATCTTCTATAAAAATAAAAATTACACTGCAGTCGATAGTAGGCCTAGAAATGTTGGTACTAAATATTTAAGTACAGTGACAGGGGTTTTTAGGCTTATTTTATAAGTAGATCTATATTGAACATTTGCAATATACCTCAGTAGACTTGAACTTATCAATGCAAGATGAAGTCTATAGTATAATCCCTTACCCCATATCCAACTTCTCTTCTCATTCTGTACCTTTATGGGCTATAACTTCCTCCTTTCCCATCAGCCTCAGTGTGGCCTTAGCTGGCCATCTCCTCTCCTGTGTTTGGGAAGCAGAAGGTCACTGTGCCCCTCCTCCTCACAGCTTTATGAGCCTTATAATTAAAACAGGAAGTAAATACTGGAGAGAGTGAAGGGCCCGTCTATAACTCTTCCTCAACTGATCACCGCCTCACCCAAGTGAGGAGGTATCCGTTACTTCGCCATGACGGAACTTTCCCACTGCTGAGATAGGTTTGTTTCCAGCTGTATTCTGCCCCGATGCAGGACTAAGCAAGGATGCGTTCTTACACAACCTGCGTTCTTACATAAAATGGCTTTGGCTCGGAGTGACGTACATTAACCAACTCAAGGTTACTCGACTGGAGAGATTGGTAGTGTCACAAGCCACAAGGCCACCCAATCTCCCTTGTTCCTGGGCCTAGAAAGTAATGATGAGATATGTGACGCTGGATGGCTTGAACCGGCTCTATGCCAGAATAAAATGCTGATCCAAGTATCTATGCACACTAAAGCCTAGCCAGTGTGCTAATATAACAATCAGTAATTATTAACAGAATTTAAATATCAAATTTACATCTGTGGTAGAAAGTGTAAAAGACAAAGTAAAATGTGTATATTCAAATAAGTAATAATATGATTTTTTTTTTTATCTTAACCATGAAAGTTTAAAAACAGGGTTATTATAAAGTAAATAAGTCAACCTGCATACTGTGTACTTTTCACGTCACTCATTCATGTCAAGTTACCTACGCACCTTCACAGTAATCTAGGTTTACTGGTGATTTTAATGTCTTTAATTGCTAACAGTGGGTGTCAAACTAACACCATTTTGTATTGTTATAATTGCATTAACCTGACAACGTGCCGGCTGGGAATGATGACTCACTGCCATCATGGAGTTGGTTGGTTCACATTGTTTGGTTTCCTAATGTGCAATTAATGTGCCGTTAAAAAAGTCTTTCCTCCACAGGAAATTTGGAGCTGTATGCGTTTGAATTACAGCATGTGTGTGTGTGTGTGTTTGTGTGTGAATACAATGAAGTGTGTTTTTCACTCATTTTATGGTACGGTCCCTCTGTGCAGGACATCGCGTCTCAAAAGTTCTCCATGCCGTCTCCGGTGCGCACGGTCATCGCTGCAGACTTCGACAATGACAATGAGCTGGAGGTCTTTTTCAATAACATTGCCTACAGGGGCTCCTCTGCCAACAGGCTCTTCAGGTACACAGTGGCTTCTATCTGTCAGTCTATTTATCTGTCTATCTATATGTTTATCTTTCTATGTATCTCAAAAGTAGATAAATGGTCAAAAACACACATGCACCGCATATGCACACATACACACACGCACGAATATGTTTGTGCATGCATACGCAGAAATTCTGTAGTGCTAATAGCGGTTTGATGATGAGCTTAATGGACCAGTTTTGTGTCTTGATTTAGTACACTGAAATCAAGCTGTGACGTTTTTTACATTTGCAGCCAATGATACTTATCAGGACTGCCTCCCCTTCCTCCACACGGGTGAATCTTGTGCTCTGACAGTTTTCTTTTTGTCTCATTTTGCCTGTCTCAACAATGTTATTGAATACAGCACTCAAAACATAATATATGAACTTGTATAGTCTCTATATACTGTATATGTGGAGTAGGGAGGGGAATTCAGTTACAACAGTAACATAAAGCACAAAACTGTACACACACACACACAAATACATATAACTATCAGTTATTACAGTTTTTCTCAATCACTTTGGCTAATTTTGGCAATTGTAACTGTTTTATGGGACATCACAACTCTATTGCATGTCTGCAATATGTAGTAACTCACCCAAAACATTTATTTTATGCTTTAAAACTAGTTATTGGCCAATTGGCCAATGCCACAAAAATGTAAAAAAATGTCACTACGGCAGTAAACTTTGGAAATGTTTCTTATATACAAATTTCTACTTTTTTGTTACCACTCACTGCTTACTGTACTATACAAAAATCTCAGTTTTGTCTAGCTGAATGCTATTGTGTATCACACTTGAGCTTTTTAGATACCGATTTATTTTTGTAGCAATGTGTTACATGTAAAAGATTTCATTACCTATTTCATTATTGTCAATTTAACATCACAAACATTCCATGTCATAGATATTTATGGAATATTCATATACTGTGTGTCTCACAGATTTTGATAATTGAATGGATCATTTTGTATGTGATGGCTCGAATGATGAAGAGTATGACAATTTCACTGAGAACTCATCAGTTTTGATCAGCAAGTGTGCCTGTAGTTATTGTGCAAATTGTAGACAATTGTACTTACTCTTTTGCACACACATACCAAACAACTTGCAATTTGCTTAAATTAATAAGAAATTCATATATGGTGTGAACAAGAAACTAATTGTTCAGAGATTTGAACTTATTTTTTTGAAAAGAATAAGAATAAGAATAAGAAGAATTGAGCCAAAGCGATTGAGTAAAACCTAATCATGTTTATACAAAGATGTGACCAGGCATAGTTTTGAGAACAGGATGTAACCATTAAAATACATGCAGCCAATTCAGACTGCACGTCACGGTTCAGGATGAGCCCCACAGTTATTCAGGATGATATTCAGGGGAGAATATTTCCATACGGCAGTTCACCGGAGAACAGCCTGTCTTTTTGGACAGGATCCTTGTCAGGTAAGGGGTCACTGGTCACGGGCCAAGGACCTCTGCTGTTGTCCAATATGAAGATGAATCAGCTAAATGAACTCTGCTTCCTGGCAATGGAAACAACATCAGGCTTGAACTGTTGTGTTCACGATAATTAATTCAATACCATCAAGCTAATGTTTAGCTGAGTTTGGGGTTTTAATAGCGAAGAGCAGCACTTAGCTTACTACACTGTGAAGTGGAATTATAGGTTTTAAAGGAACACTTGTTTATTCTGGTATTAAAAGTTTCAGCCTTTCACATTCACATTCCTGTTTTAAACACAGGCTAAAAGGGCAGGGGTAGGGAGTGCTACAGGGGGAGGAGTAGAAGGGAGTGGCAGACACCTAAAACTGGGAATAGAAGAGAGTTTCAAACAAAAACAAGAACGAAGATTTTCTATTGCTTGTTTCAACCACAAGGGCATTTCCGGACACAAATTAAGGAGTGTCCCTTTAAGTCAGTATGAAGGTCTGATGAAGAAATGTCAATGTCATTCCCTATTTTATCTATCCTGACTGCTCTATCGTCTTTCCAAAGCAGTCTTCTTGTAGGGAGCTGTTATTCAGCAAGATAACAGCTTGTTTGTTAAAGCAACAGTTATAGAGTTTTACACTTGTGAAGAGGAATGTTTCGATGTGTTTTCATTCAAGCCTACACTATTATAAAGACTCTTATTACTGTGGAGAGTTTAGCCGTGTGTTGCTGAGCAGCGCTGTGTGGTTTCTTTGTTAGGGTGAGCAGGCGGGAACATGGAGATCCACAGATAGAGGAGCTGAACGTTGGGGAGGCCGCGGAGCCAGAGGGACGAGGAACCGGTGAGCCTGACCCAGCAGACTGCTCTCTAGCCAACCACGAATAATTAAAACCAGAGCATGTTTATCCACAAGCCACGCATCGCCTCATGTGGTAACCTGCTATGGCTACAAGCTACCAGCAGATGGCACTAAAGATCCACAATGGCCTCTTACGTTCTGTGTATCAAAATGCGATGTCTAGTCGTCTGTGGCTAGTTTAGATAGTTCGATGTGTTTTGGGTTTCCAGGAGCCGTAGTGACAGACTTTGACGGAGATGGTCGTCTGGACCTCATAGTGTCGCACGGCGAGAGCGCAGCACAGCCCCTCTCCGTCTATAGAGTCAACCAGGTGTGTGTGATTATTTAGCCCATCAACATCTATAGCTATTCCTTCAGAGTTGACAAAGTCAAATGTATAATTTAACACAGGCCTTTTAAACCCCCAGCCCCAGGGGCCAGATGTGGCCCTCCAAACTCTTATTATATCACATCACCATTTATTTTTGATTGAAAGTGTGCTTTCCCCTCTCATGTTAATAATCAGTCAGGCCAAATTATAAATAGAAACTCACAAGACGTAACCTAGCAAATTTCAAAGGAGTATTATCCAAATAGTGTGTCTATGGTTGTCTAAGTCCGTCCCACATGAGTGAGAAACTAGGACTTTAGGAGGGAGTATTTTACAACGTTAGTCATGAAACATGAAAGCTTGTCACGTTTCAAATGGACGTGGGTTAATAAAGTATAGAACACCTTTTCTATTCATATAGTGGCCCTCTACGAGGGGCCCCTTGGGTAATTTGATTCGGAGACCCCTGTGCCACCCCCTGTGTCTTTCCTCTCAGGGCACCACCAACTCCTGGCTCCGCGTGATACCCCGCACCCAGTTTGGTGCCTTCGCCAGGGGGGCGAAGGTGGTGGTTTACACCAAGAAGAGCGGCCCACACACCCGCATCATCGATGGTGGCTCTGGTTACCTGTGTGAAATGGAGCCTGTCGCTCACTTTGGTCTCGGTACGACAATGCGTCCCACTGAGCTCTTTCACAGACCCTGTTAGTTATGTCTGTGTCTAGCCTATGTTGGTGTATGTGCATGCATATGTGTGTGTGTGTGTGTGTGTTTGTTCTGTAAAAGAGACAGATTTACAGAGATCCTTTAGCAAGCATGACATTAAATGAATGAGCAGGGAGGAAACACTGTGTTGCATAAGGACACTTTGACAGGACATGTGGCTGCCATAGCAATCAAACCCGCGCTCTCTGGATTGCGAGGTCTCTTGAACACTACTCTGCCACCCACAAAGCACAAATACGTGAGCAGACAGACCGGGAGGAGAGAGCCAGAAGCAATACAGAGCGACATTATGAAGGAGAAGTGAAAGCCCCATGTGGGAAACATTGCCGTAATACCTCCTGCCTGATTGGAGGCCCGTGGGAGAGCCGCTTGGCTGAGACAGGCCGGCAAGGAGCAGGACCGGTGCGAGGGGGGGGGGGGGGGGG
>JAODLI010064054.1:0-14884 GCA_027575585.1 Percopsis omiscomaycus
TAATGTATCGCAATGTATCGTGATATAATCGTATCGTGACCCTTGTATCGTGATATGTATCGTATCGTGAGGTCCTTACCAATACCCAGCCCTAACCGTAATGAGAGCTCAATAGGTTACAACTGCAGCGGGTTGGGTGTGTGTGTGTGTGTCCGGAACCGAAACACAAGACTGTGGACATTTGTATTGTGGTTTCGATCTCGGTTTCAGAACCACAGTGACATACATTCTATGTGGACATCAGAGAACAATCTACAGAATAACGTTAACGTTAAAAGAAACATTGTCTGGGTTTGAAACTCTCTGACTGAGCCATGCCCCATAATGTTAAGAGGCTAACACACCCTCTACCCCCCCACAGCCAAACATAACCGTGAGCTGGGACAGAATTGTTTGTGTGAGCGCTGCAAAAAAATGCAAATCATAGCGTATTTGATGTAAGGCTTAAAATATTGTTTGAAGATAATTGATTAAGAGAAATAGACTTTCACTAAGTTAAATTTTCTTACTCTGTTATATTTTTACGCTTACTTAAGTGTAGAAATGCTTAGAATAGCAATTGTTTGTTTACTTTGGACATGGGTGCATTTTGCAGAGTATAACACTATTAAGTAACCTTTAAATATTTCGCATACGTGGAAAAAATACATGATCAGTACTTTCTCACACCTCTGTGTCAGCACGCACACCATAATTAGAGACAGATCCTCTCCATGCATGTGACCTACAGGTGACCTCCCACACACATAAAGGTCAGTGCTATTTGACCTAGAATGTAGCGCCTCCCTGCCTCGAACCTATGCAACAATAGGAGGGTCAGAGTGTGCTGTCCGGACACCAGGAGACAGAGAGATAGTGTTTTCTCGCTATCAATCAGGAAGCAAACAGAGGGTCCTTAAAGTCAGTGAACCCCCCGAGGGAGAGTAGTAGAGAGGAGGGACGGTGAGGACAGTTGTTAATCAGACGGGAAGAAACGACACTGCAGCCCCTCCCATTCACAAACCCCCTTGCAACGGGAGAGGAGAAATGACAGTGCACGGTTTGAACTTTCACAACACAAGAAAGTGTGTGTCCTTGCGTGTGGAGGGAGATAACATCTGAGCGGGCACGCACTCAACAAAATAGACCCTAGCTGCCATACAGCCCAGAAACCAGCCTATCCACTTTTAGCAGCTAATTCAATAAAAATACCATTTAGCATAATATCGCTAAAATAAATAAATATAGTATCATTCTGACTGTACTATATTTACAAAGTTAATTTATTGATTTACAGTGGTCTGAGCAAGGGAGCCTGGCTTGGAGCATTTAAGGGTATAATGTCTTGTGTTTGTGGGAACCATAGACTGAATACCAGCCCCACAATAAAAACAAACAAAAGAGGACAGCCTTCTTTTATTAGCTGGCTTCATTACAGGACCAGACTGCACCCAGTCATCTGTTAAATGTTGACCTCTGCCCACAGCATGACCCTGCAGTGCTCACACCGATATTGGTCTACATCTGTAAAGCACAAGCAATATTAGATCAAATCTACAGGCCCTATCTGGTTGTGCCTGGTTACAACCGTTCTTCCACCGGGAGACAGATAACACACATGAACTCCATATTCACATCCCAACAGAGAATAATACCCCAATCCGTAATTCGGACACATTGCCGGGGGAAAAAAGGAAAACCTTTCCCGTTCACAAATCGATTTAGACTGTGTAAGTTTCATTACAATTTGATGGTGCCCAATAAAAAAGAAAGAAAGAAAACATCCTGGATTGTGGCTTTAAAACTTTAAAATGAACAGAAAGTTTAATATCCAGGAAATGTGTTCAAAATCTAATAAAAGGGTGGAACTTAATGCTGAGCAAAAGAGAGAAGAATATACAGTATCTTGTAATATTTCTGAAGCAAAGGTGAACTTGGATATTGAGTCTTTTGTAACCTATCCTTGGGGGGAGCTCACTCATACACCTACAAAGTTGAGTTCATCTTCACTCAGCACACCTGTGTTTGTTTCCACCACCTTTTAAGTTTAGTGTATACCCCTCACTCCCATTATTTCCTTGTGAGGTCTTGTTAATGCCACATCTCAGTCTGAGCGTTATCTACCATGTTCCAGAGTTACTATCTACAGTTGTGCGTTTCTTGTTTTTTGAATAATGCTGCCTTCACGTGCTACCGAAATTATGGTAAAAACGTTTCCAACTTGGAAGTTACACATGAACGCCCCCTCATGTCGTAATTTTGAGTGGGAAATTCTGAGATAATTTTGATACCTGACTTCCCGAGTTGGGGTGACCTTCAACCTTTCAACATGGAAGCATGTGAGAATGAACCTTGCGTTCGCCATTTTTAATTTAGCTCTGACAACCAAGCACTTGAACATGACGTACTCGCAATACGAACTTCACAAGTGGGAAGTAGGATCTTCCGACTAGCACGTGAAGGCAGCATAAAGCCCCGCACCTGGGCCCTACATATTCCTGTTGTCTGGGCTGTGTTGCAGCAAGTTAGAAAAGGTCGTCAAGGCGATGGAGGAGTTTGTTTTTACATCGACCGGGCTAACGCCAAGTAGCCTAACATTTTGCTGACTGAAACCAGAATAGGAAAATGAAAGAGAAATATTTCTAGATAAAGTAAACTATAGATAAGATACAGTATGGCTTAAACGCAGTGTGTGGTCCTGCTTAAGGGGTTTGTATGTGAAATATCAAAACAGCCCCCCTGCCAACACAGAACGTGAACAGCATTTTTTGCCCATTTGGACATTAAAAATGGCCTGCCTCCAACACGAGACTAGATTTATTATACAGTATATGTTATTAAACATAAATGACAGGGAGAAAGAGAGAGATAGAGGGAGAGATTTATCTTTACCTCTGTGACATCCATGACTTTGATAGCAGCCAGTTGACCTGTCTTAACATGGCGGCCCTGTTGGAATACAACAACAAAAAAAGAGTTAGAAACACACACAATACATACACAATACATACACATAGCATAGTAAACACAGGTGTAGCCATTTCATATTGTGTTCATTTGATTTAGGTGTTCTGTTTGGCAAGCATTGACAATGAATCAATACTATTGTCAATGTTGCTAATTCAAATACAATGCGTTTATCCCATATGAATTCTAGTACCAAAACACATAATATCTTCCAACTTATGCCAAGCTAATGGCACATACAAGGGGGATTTCTTTCCTTAATATTGAAAATTAAATGGAAATTGAATATACTGCATGTCATTTTACCTATACAAGAAGCACAGAGAAAGAGAGGGAGAGGGTTGTTAAGTGCAGTCAGGTGAGAAGTGGAAAATTGAAAGGCTTGTCGTAAGTCACAGAGCTGAGAAGATACAACAGCAGCCACTGTACCAGAGTAGGCCTGTAAGCTTTGATGCATAGCACTGGTGTCTGTGTGTTAGACCAGAGGCCACAACAAAGTCCCTCTACACTCAATCAGTCAGGTAAGATTCTGGTAGACAGAAAGATACAAATATATAGCAATGTGGAGTAGCATTATCTTTTTTGAAATTTGCCATTTTGCCCATACCTCTCTTTCTCCATTTTGGTCTGTTATGAACAAAATATTAAAACAAATGCTAGATATAGTAGGATAGGCTGGAACTGAGATTCGCTCTCATTCCAAGGAGGCACGATGGCTGTCATGCATGGAGAGTGAAACAGATGTTACATCCCTGTCTATTTTCAACTGACTGCTAGATTTGCACTTGCCTCAGTGTATTCTATCCTACTGCATGCATGACTGACACATTATAGCCACTTCCTCTTAAAGGCTAGACACAATTTACAGCACTGTACTTATTCATAACAAGTAATCTACACATGATTTTAGTGTATAGATGTCCTGTCACTAGCATGTGGGTGGTTAGTCTAGTGGTCATGATAGTCAAGAGGTCTGGGTGTTTAACTCCCAGTTGGGAGGTCATGGGTTTGAGCCCCGCAGTTGGCCTACCTGTGAGCAATTCATTCAAATAGGGAGAGTCAGGTACGAGTGCGGTAAAACTGACGGATCCGTTTTGGGTCCGGTGCTTTGCGGTTCTCATGCCCCATGCGTTAAAAGAATTTAGTATACGGTAGGTGGTAAACCTACAGCAACACCATAGAAAGTACAAAAAAAACCATTAAGTATAAGTCCCAATCAAATCATTATCAGGCGTTTCGACCAATCACAACAAGGGCGATGTAGGGATGATTTTTGCACAGCAGTTTACATCTGACCAGACAAAAATGTTTTGAATCCATGGTCTAAAAGACACACAGATACACATAATACTGTATAGTGGAACACTGCAAATATTGTGCCAGAGAAAAGGTTAGCATATTCATACAAATGCTAATTAGATATAACAAAAGAGACTTTTATAACAGACATACTGTAGCAAGGGAACATGTGGGAAATACATATTTCTCTGTATAGCTGCCTAGCTCTCACCATCTTGCTAGCCTTTAACTTTCTTTATCTTTATCTGACCCCTTTATTTTTTTATCCCTCTGGGTCTCCGTCTTGCAGTCTCACTCACTCACTCACTCACAATGATTCTGAGTGACCTCAGAATCACCTACGTCAGTTTGAAAGGGTGGCTCTGGGCTAACTCGACAAGGCTTTAGACTCGGTCAAAGCCCTCTCACTTGCTTCTGCAAGTGCCTCAAATCCTGACCCCACACACACACACACGGCATTCAACGAAAAAAAGATAACATTCAGCATAAAGATTTTATTTCTGCGTTAGCCTGCGATTTTAAAGATAAAAACTACACACTGGTCTGACGATTAGACGAAGCCCACACATGCACAGGTTCGCTAAACTGCACTACTACTGTCTATGTGTGTGGTAAAGACGCACTGTGTTCTAGACTGATTTGTCTCCTACACTGGACCAAATGTTCATACCGTAATACTGCTGGGCGGTGTGTGTTATTACTCTCTACTCTCTGCTCTCTATACTATGCATTACGCTCTCTCCCTCTCTCTGGAGAACAGCCTGTTAGTTACATATGTGTACTTTGTGCTTGAGTGAACTCTATAAGTGACGGCTTTTGCCCCCTCATACCCCTGCATACCCCTATTTAAACGGTCTGTGTGTGTGTGTGTGTATGTGTCTGTTGAACAGGACGATTGGACATTTTTTTCCGCTCAATTCCAGTGACACTAAATCTCTGCTCGCTAGCCCTCCACAGCAGGGCTAATTAGAGTCAAGCGTGAATAGAGATGTACACAATACCAAATGGTATTCACATAGAGCAAGGGTAAAGAGAATCTCGTCAGGACACCAATGTACACGTGCTCAAATACACACATGCTGTGAGTGGCTGAGCAGCAGTCACATGGCTAAAGGACACGACAAAATGATTTCACTTCAAATAGAACATGCTGTAGTCTTTAAATGTCCCATATTTCACCTTTTTTTTTAAAGTAATTAAAACAATTACACATGCCCTTTGAAAAAAAATTGCGAAGTTTATAGCAATAACAACTTCTTAGAATAAATAAAATAATAAAAAAATATATATATTATTTGTGGTAAGAACTAGCTGTTGTATGATAGACTGGCTGCTGATGTCACTAAGGGCTGCGAATCAAACTGGATTGTACTATAGCATTTTACGCTTTTGAAATCGGTTTTGCAAAATGGGCTCTAGATTTGACCACATATTAGAGACAGCTACCAAGTGCTTACATGTGAAAGGGCAAGGAAAAAACTGATTTGCACAATAGGGGCTTTTTAATGTCTGCACACAATAGAATAGAATTTGTCTCTGTAATGAATACAAGACACACACACACACACACACACACACACACACACACACTTTTTCTGTACATCTTCCTGTTATTGTGCCTGTCCTATCTCTGTTAATATCTCAACTGATCCCCCCCCCCCCCAACATCTACTAGGTGACCCTTTGGTCCCTGTCCTGTAAAACTACAGTTTTACAGGTGCCAGGCAGCCTGTAACTCAGAAAAGCTCAGTTAAAACCATTCCAAGAAAACAACAGAAAGAAGGCCATTTACTTGTAAGGATGTTCCCAGTATGGGGCTAAAAGAGGGGAATTTCCAGTATTCCCACTGCCCCAAGAGAATACACACAGACATAAACAGACGCGCACACACGCACGCCTGTTATCAGTTGAAGCCACAACTGTTACCCTCACAGGACACAGCGTGCGTGTCTGTGTGTGCTTAGTGGGGGGGCTTCCTTGTCCCTCTCTACTTTTCCTTCCTTCCTTCCTCTACTCCCTCCCTCTCGGCCTTTCACCTCTGCCTTTCATTCTGTCCCCTTGCTCTCGTCTCTCTTTGTCTGACTTCTTGTCCCTCTTCCACCCTCTCTCTCTCTCTCCGAGTTATGCTGAGATGTGTCCCAACACAATGCCTGCTAACACTGTTGATAGTGATGACGTCAAATCAAACAGTATTTATAAGAACACAACAAAAACACATTGTTTAATGATTAAATGTATTTAATAAAAATCTTCGATAAATAATCAAACCAGTTCCCAGCGACTATCGAAAAGTATTTTGCTTGAAATGCCCATCCCTATGAATGTTCACGCTCATTTTTGTAAATGGAAATGTCCTAGCCTTATGAGCAGTTGATTTATGCTTATCGACAGACGTTTATGTTAATAAGTGCCGTTATTTGGTTATGTTTATTATATTAATACGTTTCAGCATGTTATCTAAAATCATTATATGGCTTGAGTTAAGATGAATGAATTAAACAGTTTGTTATCTTACAGATTGAAAGTGTGAATGGTCTCTCCTTCTCTCTCTCTGTTTATGTGTATGTAGCCTATACATGCGTGTGTGCCTACATGCGGGGGAGGGGTGCGATTTTCGTATAATAATCAAATCATTTTCAGTGATTATCGAATATTTTTGAATTGATACCGTACATTCAGACAAATTGTCATTGTCACAAAGGAATGTGTATGTGTTAGCGCCGCCCCTGAAATACATATGGCTAAAGGTTGTAAGCATAAAAGACACAACTGTCACTTTAAAGCTAGTGAGCATGCCTCATGCGTGTCAGTGCAGGAGATGAGGAGCTGTTCACCCTGAGCCCAGAGAGATTTAGGGAAGTGTGAGAGATTTTCGGAGACTATTGCGTTGCAGGCGGTTGCTGCGCTGTGGCTATTTCAACACGCCACCAAACAGGGTGGATAGCATCTTCCCTAGTAAAAAGAAGTGATAGTAGACAGCTCAGATTGCAGCGATTCAGTACCCCTCACCGCATTCTGGTGGACCACAAATATGAGTACAAGTAAATCCTCATAGACAGCTCGATTTTTATATTTTTGCTATGTAACCTCAGCTAATCCATTCAGTCCAAAAAATATTGTAATAATAATTGTAAAAATGTTTACAGCTACTAACAGCTTCTGGGAGAAAGGACTTCTGAGCGTTTCGTAATGTAAAAGGGGAACAAAGCTGCATTGAGTGTCCTTGTGAGCACAAAGCCAAAATGGTGTTTGATATTACAGCTCTGCAGTCACTTCCAGACATCTCTCACACACACACGCAAGCACACACACAAAACATTACAGCGGTGGTTTGCAGGGAAGGGAAGTGCCTTGTCACAAAAAGGCAAACGCCCTGTTTATGTGAGTGTGTGTGTGTGTGTGTGTGTGCGTGCGTGCGTGCGTGCGTGCGTGTGTGTGATGAGTACATAGTGAGTAGGAGCTGCATGCTCATTTTATGTCCTGTTGCTAATCCAGTACTGAGAACATACAGTACATTTAGCCCATTTAACTCGAAATTCCTACGCAACATGTATGACATGCAAAACCACTCAGTTTAGCAATAATATTGATTACCAGAACCAGAGATGGACAGTTCTATCCTGAGGCTGTGGTCCAACAGAGAAACACCATGTGACTACTCCGGCAACAATACAGCCTTTAACAACAGTGTGTGTCTTTGTGAGCGTGTTCGTGCACATGTGTCATTTTCTCACTGTGCTTGTTGCATTAACAGGACACAAATAACACTGTGTGGGTTTAGGAGACAAATAACATTGTTTGTACAATCAGTTAAATATTTCTACATGTTCCCATGTAGAAATATAGAAACAAAAACAAACAAGCTACAAACAAAAAAAAGAAATAAAGAATGTTGAAAAACTGTTCTCCATCACCTCTCTCTCTCTCTCTCTCCCCATCCCTCCCTCCCTTTGCATGTCAATTCTTTAAGATTTGAAGAAATAAATACAAATAATAACACTAAAAAAAGAAAATGCTATGCTGCATCAGTGAAATGTCAATAATCTGTAAACATCTTTTACACCCTTCTATGATTTGTAATCACTGCAAAAGTAAAGATGAGCTATTTACTGCTAAAAATGTTTAGCCCCACTGTCCTACAGTCGTTTTGTCATTTTAATACTTATTCATACAGTACATACGTGTACTGTACATGAATATAATTTATTGCTTAACTATGCATTCTTTTTCATATATTATTTGCTTTATCCCAAAGCCCAGCAGACAAACATACACAACAGAAACAAAACACAGATGCCATGTCAGCATATCTAGAAGTCTCATGTCAATCAACAAAGGGGTGAAAAAAACAGGAAAACTGTGTGTGTATGTGTGCATGCACAGGGTTATTGTTCCATAGGACCTGTCTATAGAACCCATGAGGGATGCACACACACACACACACAGTTTGTAGCTATCAGCCATCTAGCTACCGATCTAGCATGCAGCGCTTCCTTTAATTAAAGTGACACAGCACAGACAGTAGTAACGCCTGTATAGCAGAGTGTGTGAGCATGGTTACCACCTTGAACCACAAGCTACACACACACACAATACTTAATAAAGAAGTAAGTCAGCCCCACCCAGGGTGTTTAAAGCGTGCTTCAGTGTGGGCATGTGTGTGTGTTTCTGGAAGTGACTGCAAAGGTGTTATGATACACGCCATTAAACTTAAAAACTCTCAAATGATATAGGAACATACTTTGTGTGTGTGTGTGTGTGTGTGTGTGTTCACACATTGAGTGTGGACTGTCTCCACCTGCACAGGATGGCCCGAAAGATGACTGCATGCATTAACAAACACCCATGCAGAGATATGCCACACCAACACAGACGCACAAAGTATGTTTCTATATAATTTGATTATTTTGAAGACATTTTGACATCTTGGTAAGATATCACAGGGGCCGTCATTAACATCTACTCAACACAGATGCAGCTAGTTGGGGTTAGATGGAAGAGTTGAACTGCAAACCTTGAAGACTTGCCCATAGGTTCCATTGCCGACCACCTCCACCAGCTCAAAGATACCTGCTGGGTCCTACAACATAAGAAAGAGACAAGAAAGATTTTTAATTATCATGACAGGAAATGAGAGCAATAGAATAAAATAGAATAGAATAAAACGGGACAGGGCAGACAGATCAACAAATAGTTAAAACGGAGCCAGCCACGCTACAAAGTAGAGGCAACTTTGTCAGTTCAAATCGTTAAGGCCACCAGCTGGACAAGATTCTGACGAAATAGCAGTAATAGTTAGCCTACACCTGGGGCCTATTGACTCATATAAACAAATGAAGAAAATCTGATAAGCATAAAATCTGCATATCAGTGTTTTGAACTTGGCCAAACGGCACTGGTGCAACAACTTTAGTGAAGAAATATATAAGTAAAGTACTGAAAGACAAAACACTTTTTTTGTTGACTGACGTAGCTGTCGACTATCTGTTGCATGTCAGCTTTTCAGAAAGAGTCGACAGATAGTTGTACTTTGTACGGCTCAATATACACGAAACAAGATCCCATCAAGATCAAGTTAAATGAATGTAACTTAACTTAATATAACCTATAACTGCTATCTGTTGCATGTAAACTCCAGGAGTGCTCAACAAGTAAACAGTTAGAAACTTTCTCGCCCCACATCCGTTGTCTTCCACAGTGTTTACCAAACTCTATCGCTGCAATAAAGAAACACGGCGTTACTTTTACTCACTCTCAAAGCAGACAGATCTATACTGTCCAAACTCCGTGTCGTGTTTTCTCTCGACATGGCTGCAGTTTTGTCATCGGAGGTTCGGTTTTAACAGACAAGACATTTAGCGGCCAGATTCCTCCCATAAACTAAAGCTAACGGTATTGAGTCTGGTCTCTGGTCTCTTCCATACTGCTTTGCTCTCTCTGAGGAGTGCTTGCGGCTGTAGAGCGACACAGGAAACTTGACATCTAGCAAAACCCGGAAAAACGCGGAGAAAACTTTTTCCCCTTCCCTCCTCCCTCTGTGTGAGAAAGACAGACAGAGGGAGAGAGAGAACAAAATCATTGAGCTATTTGCACAATAGGCTACTGTAGGCTAGAATCGCAGAACTACAGTAGGCTACCATTAGCTAAGAACACCCGGATTAAACCAATTAGCCTATTGATTAATTTCGTAATATTAATTATTCATGTATTTTCATCCCTTTATTGTATAGGCTATCCTATAGGCCTACATTATTCTTAATAACGTACATAGTATCTCTGTGACTCCAAGGATTTAGTAGCAACAAGAAATTCAGTTTCTATTAGGCTATCATTTGAATATAGGCTAGTTTAATTTAATCTACCAATATGGAAAGACAATCAACTATGGACACACACACAAAGGACAAAACATGAATGTATACCCACATGACATTTACATGATGTAAAGTAGACTATCTTAAAATTCACTCACTTCAGTTTCAATCAAAATTTCACAATTGATGCTTAATGTTAAAAGCATAACATGTTTACATACAGCCATGGAAAAAATTAAGAGACCACTGCATATTCTTGTAAATATAATAATACAGATATAAATATCAAAAATGTGATATATTATTATTATTAATATATTATATAAATTATTTAATAATATAAAATAATTAAAAATAATCCTGGCTGACCTATTGACAAATGTACTTTGTCAATGACATAAAAGGGTCTTCAGATATCTTCAGATAAAAGGGTCTGCTAAATACTGTAAATGTAAATGTACGCCAGCCAGTGTTTGGGAACAAGAAGGCAGAGGACCAAACCACTGCCTCAGAAGCCAGAGAGACCCAGGGGAAAGCCAAGCGGAAGCTGGCTGAATCCACTCCAGCCACTGGAAGCTGGAGAAGAGCCGCTGTTTCCTCTGTAACAGCCCTGACCTTCAGAGGCAGCTCCACAAGACCCGGCAGGACTCGCAGGATAAGGAACAGCAACGGGGGCAGAAAGCGCTGGACGATGCAGCTACAGTATGCCATCAGCAATGCTGCCGCCGAGGAGGAAGTGAGTGGGCAATGCTTAGGTCACCTTTTCTAGACCCTTCCACGAACTAGGGTGAGCACTGTGGTTCCTAAATATGGCTGCTCAGATACACAGGGCTCTGCTGGGAGCAGTTGCCACTCTCCAGCAGATGGCAGTGCCCAATGGCAAAATTAGTGGAGTAAAAAAATACAATACAAGATTTCCAATAGATACATATAATATGTATAATAATAACTAAAAAAGACCTGAAATAATGACTTCTACGTTAATGTAAACACCGTAAACTTCCTTATTTGTTATTTTCCTATATACTAGATGTGGATTCAGAGCCAAGTGCCGATGTTTTGGATGCCACTCTTTTGTGGGATGGTACCTTTAGAAGAGGCGTGCGACTAGCTACCGGGAGTCATTTGTGTCATTTAACAAATTACTTTTTAATCCTGTAACTGGGGTCTACTATAGTAATCAGAAATGTTTAGGCAATAGGCATTTGGAGGGAGTAGAGGACATTTTACCTTCAAATTTAAATTGTTGGTGGCTGTTGTAATATTCAATATAACCGTGGCAACGAAGAAGTAACGAATTGGGCCTTTAGTTTGTAGCTAGGCCCACGACACATTGGGGATGAAGAGCATGGCCTTACTGTCTCTTAACTGATGTAATGAGTCTTTATGCGGCAGGAAACATGCCTTAGGAGTGTTAGGAGAGAAAGAGAGAAAGAGAGAGAGCAAATCATAAAGTCATAACTGTGCAGTATATCCGGGTGTGTAGATTGAGAGAAGATGACATTAACAAAATATGTGTATGCGTGTGTGTGTGTGTGTGTGTGTGTGTGTGACTAGAGTGAGGATGGAATAGGCTAGTGGATGGTTGGGTTAGCTTGTGTTTGCGTGTGCCACACTGAAGAAAGGTCCCTCTGTGGTCTTATACACTGGTCCTGTTCACACCAGGGTCAGCTGCCTACACACACTCACACACACACACACACACACACACACACACACACACACACACATTAGGTTACTGTTAGTTGGATCCACCCAAATTAAGACAACATTCTAGTGACGACTAAATGAGAACATTGCAGCACAAAGAGATGGTTCTCTGCCTTCCTCTCTCTCTCTCACTTTTTCAAACGAGCACCTTCCCCAGTCCTTCTCCCACATGGCTCGAAATAGATTTTTCAAAATATCTACTGTGTATTGGTTGGTGTGTGTGTGCGTGCTTAAAGGCAGCATACAAGGTGTTCTGTGTCTCTGGAGTCAAGTTGAAATCCCTAAAAATGTCCCTAAATCACATTGTGAACACACACACACAAACTTACACACACACACACTTTCTCACAAAATAAAAACAGCATTTATCTCCTGCAGTGCCGTTCTAAAGGGCTGCCTGAACAGTTTTCTAACTTTTCATCTCTCTGTTTCTCTCTCTGTCTGTCTATGTCTCCATATTGTGGAATGATTCTATATCTATTATGCAGTAGCTGCCTTCTACAACTGCAAGAAACAAAAAGCCAACACAACAAAAACAGTAAGCCTTAACAAGACAATACACAATTACTTCTGACTAGAAACTTAGCAAAGTCTGTTGACTCTGGGGACTTAATAGGAAAAAATATGATGTTAGCCATGTTGTGTGAATTTAATCGTTAATATTAAGGGCTAACTCCTAAAAGAAATCATATTTTTAAGTGTAACAAAGTCTTTAGATTTAGATTAGCTTTTTTGCTGGGATTGTGCTGAAAAACAACAAGGTTATCTGAAAAGCAGTCACTAACTGTAAGGGCATAAAATATCTCATTATGAAACTGTTTAGAAGCCAAAGGAATAAATAAAATGGAGGTCAAATTCAGCCCACAAGCCCCATTGTTGGCAGCCTTGCTGAATTCACTGGTGTTTATTATTAGGATAAATATATGGATAAATATATTACTGTAAATGCTGGAATTAATGTGCAACATTAGACTGATAAAAACACATATGTTGATACATTGCCAGATAATTATGGTAGGCCTACTCATGTTTACAGCCTAGTATATTAATAATTAACTTGAATAAAAAGGAGATTTAAAAAAGACTTAACTTCAAGTAAAGACTGGCTATAGAAGTAATCTGATATAGGGTTAATTTATAATGTGTATTCTCTTTTTGGTCCAACTGCAGTACAGCTTTTTGACTTTTTAATTTGCCTACTTACCACAAGAGAGCGCTGTTGGCTGTTTATCATTAATGGTGCCACCCTACTCTTATGAAAATTCAAATGCATCCAAATAAGGTTAGGCTTCAAAGCGTTCTGCTTTTTTCAAGCAGGATGTGGTTTTGTCTTTCTGTCTATGACTATTCCTAAATTGTCTGGTACTGAAATAAATATCAGAAGCTGGTATATTTCCAGGTTGTCAGCAGTCTTCTCAAACAGTAAAACACAATTACATTACAACACACACGGCAACTGCAGCTGCAGCAAGGAAGCTTAATGGCAACACAAATCTATCTTTCTTGTTCACGCATACGGCTCAAAGTTATTGTTTTTATTTGTATTATTAATATGAACGATATTATTTAATAACCTATAGGAGTATACTGTATGATTTACTCTTTTATACTCACTCATAATTATCTTAAGCATTTGTAACACATTACAAATGCTTAAAATAGTATAAAAGCGTAAATCATATACTCCTATTTCCATCCATTAAGATTCTAAAGTAATAAACCAGCAAGTCAATACGGTCATTACTTTATAATATGCTATTATTATAGCCTAGTATATCATTTGGCTTCCTTTATTAAAGAAAACAAATGTAGATAGACTACGTTTACACTAGCGACAGCAGAGCTTGCGGCATCTATGTATTCTTATATGCAGTAGGGAGAGAACAAGTATTTGATACACTGCTGATTTTGCAGGTTTTCCTACTTACAAAGCATGTAGAGGTCTGTAATTTTTATCATAGGTACACTTCAACTGTGAGAGATGGAAATTAAAACAAAAATCTCGAAAATCCCATTGTATGATTTTTAAATAATTGATTTGCATTTTATTGCATGACATAAGTATTTGATACAGCAGAAAAGCATAACTTAATATTTGGTACAGAAACCTTTGTTTGCAATTACAGAGATCAAACGTTTCCTGTAGTTCTTGACGAGGTTTGCACACACACACACACACACTGCAGCAGGGATTTTGGCCCACTCCTCCATACAGACCTTCTCCTGATCCTTCAGGTTTCGGGGCTGTCGCTGGACAATACGGACTTTCAGCTCCCTCCAAAGATTTTCTATTGGGTTCAGGTCTGGATACTGGCTAGGCCACTCCAGGACCTTGAGATGCTTCTTACGGAGCCACTCCTTTGCTGCCCTGGCTGTGTGTTTCAAGTCGTTGTCATGCTGGAAGACCCAGCCACGACCCATCTTTAATACTCTTACTGAGGGAAGGAGGTTGTTGGCCAAGATCTCGCGATACATGACCCCATTCATCCTCCCCTAAATACGGTGCAGTCGTCCTGTCCCCTTTGCAGAAAAGCATCGCCAAAGAATGATGTTTCCACCTCCATGCTTCACGGTTGGGATGGTGTTCTTGGGGTTGTACTCATCCTTCTTCCTCC
>JAODLI010064065.1:0-14883 GCA_027575585.1 Percopsis omiscomaycus
TGTGTGTGTGTGTGTGTGTGTGTGTGTGTGTGTGTGTGTGTGTGTGTGTGTGTGTGTGTGTGTGTGTGTGTGGGGTTGGGCAGGGCCATGCTGGGATAAATTTAGCCCCCGCCACATAGCCAAGGCATTGATCACACTGTTTACAGCTGCCTAGTTTGTGGCTTTTTTTTCATTTATGCATGAATTTTTAACCTGCGGAAATCTTTAGCGCTATAACGTCTCGGCTGGCCCTATCATAACTCATGTGTAGTGGGCTGCCTTTTCACTTTGGTACTTTGGCAACAGCAACTAACGTCCAGAGACAGCCTGTTGTTTCAGTCATTACAGCTGAACCATTCACTGTGGTCTTTATTGATCACAGATTTGATCGGTGGTAATAAATTATGCATCCATGTTTCCACTGAAGTGCTGGGAGTCAGGTGGAATACTTTTGTCTTCAGCTCCCATGTAACAGATCTCACTTTAGGAATAAGCCATAGGTCTTTGTTATTGAGTCGCCTTAGAGTCTATTCCTAACATAAGAATGCTTGATCAAATTGCAGATGGGTGTATTCTGAACTGTTTAGGCCTATGTGGTCTGGTTCAATGTCTGCATGTCGGTGTGTTGGTGCCCTAGTAAACACACACACACACACACACACTGTGTGTTTGTTTACTAGGGTACCAATGTGTGGATGGAAGTTAATTGTTGACCATTGTCCTGCAGAACCAGACCATTGAGTCTTTAGATATGCAAAATGTGACAGAAATGGAAAGTGTTTGTTGTCAGCAATGCCTTATCACCAAACATATTGCAGTAAAGAAAACCAGACTATTACAGATTACCCACAAACCCTTCAGTTCCAGTGCTCCTAACCACATCTACTAAATCAAGCTAATCACTACCATAATTCTTTCTTAATTTCTAAACTAATTATTTGGGTCTGTCTATATTCATACTGAACAATGTAACAATGGTAGGGCAGTTTACAAAATAAGTTTCTTAAATATGAACATATACTGGGACACACAAGTTGTTGTGGACCTAATGTACAGAAAGTTTCACTTTCAATATTGGAACCATTAAGAATGAAATAATCATATTTAGAATAAATCAGCGTTAATGTTTCATTCACTCAATTGCACACATACACACAAATTAAAGCAGTAAATATTTGGTACAGAATATTCACAGGGCTCTATTTTACATTTTAATTTGACATCGTGAATAATTAGAAGCTGCAAAACTATGCGTTAATGAAGTCATTCACAATAAAGGCTGCCATAATGAAATCTCATCTCATTACAAATTCTCATAGAAATCCTAAAATAGGTCTTATGTGACATTAGAGAGCAACAAAGCTATCAGGAGAATTGTAAATTCTTTACACAATGTTGTTTTGGCTCCAATTCCTGGGTTACTGTAATTGTCTCTGTTCGTATCGCATTTGTTGCACAAGTTGACATTTTGCAACTGGTTAATTAAATGAGCGCTGCTTTCTTTCTGGTATCCATGAAGCCCTACCTCAGTGGGCAACATTTTAAGGAGAGCACTTTGTTTCTCAATAATCCTTACTGCAGTTACATAGTCCTCCCTAATTACCCCCTGGCCCTGCCCTTCAATAAGACTGTTGTCACTGATAGGCAATAATTGGATTGGGGAGTCAAAAACACCTGTTAGTCCATTTGCTCTGCATGTTAATTGTGAATGCTAATTATGCATGTGTCTCAAAGCAAATGGTTTACGACGTTCCTGCCCTCCAGCGAATTCAGAGCCAACGCCAGCTTTTGATAAACCAAAATTATTTGTAAACTTTGCTAGAGTTAAATTGCATGAGTCACCTATTGTTTCAACCATAAATGAATGAATATACCAGAGGATCTCACCCTTTTCTGACCAATAAGATAATAACAGATAGGGGTTAGGCATCCTAATGAGGAATGTGTCACAACACACAGTGCATCACACCCTGCTGTGTACGGGGCTGTGTGGCCGCAAATCATGCACGTAGGTGTGTTTGTGTGTTAAACAGAGAGAGGGAGAGAGATTCGCACTGCTGCATTGATACACTGTTGTGTATCAATTGTTGTGTGTGTGTGCGTGCGTGTGCGCGTGTATGTGTGTAAGATTACCCAGCCTAAGAAAGCGCTTAAGTGCATTTCTTAGCGGTCTGGGGAGGATTAGGGAAGACAGCCGCTAATCAGAGTGCCAAAGCCACAAAGAGTGAGTGATGGGCAGAGAGGCTGAATAAGAGTTCACATACATTATAAAAAGAGGAAAGAGCTGAGGAGAAAGGAAGAGGGGGGAGAGAAAGAAAGAGGAATGCAGGAATATGGAAATTAATTGAAAATGTAAAAAAAACATTTACAACAATACTTATAAAATATAAAAACAAAAATAATATATATAAATATATACAAAAATGTGGGTCTAAAATGTTGCTTATGATCCTTTAAAAAGGATATAGTTCACGGAATATTCCACTGTGACTGTCTGGCAGGCAGTTCAATCTTTTATACTGTACATGCAAACAATACACACACACAAACCTACAGCGTGTGTTATTTGGCCAGGATATTGTTGCCCAGCTGGTTTTGTGCTGACTTGGCCAGGAAAGGACCACAGGCAGGAACTAGCCCACACACAGACATCATCACAGCATCACAGAAAAAAACATAATCTGTTGTTACTAGCAACACCTACTGTAGTAACCTCCACCTATCTGCCATCGTCCTTTGTCCATCCATTGTTTAATTGCATGCATCAACTCCATCATTTTTCCTAACCCAACATAGATTACTACTTCTGTTCAGCCAAGTTCTGCTCTTTCCAGGTGAATGTCTTTATCCATTACTCATTCAGTGTTCACCATATATCCCTTAAGCCATTTTCATCCATCTTTGTCTCACAGGTGCTGCTATGCTAACAGCTGATCATGGCTAAACACTCCACTTGCCAATACTAAAACACAATATAATTTACACCATATATCCAAATATCTACAATATTTATACAAATATCCCACTGCAGTGCTAATACATAATGAAAAGAAAGTTGCAGCTTTGTTTGCACCAAAACGAAGAAGAGTAAAGTTAGTTCACTCTCAGAACAACTAGGAGACTGGCAAATGTAGAAATTACTGAATAAAAATGTCTGAGGAGAATTATTTGTCATGTACACACATATCCTCTCACACATTGGGGCTGTCTCCAAGCACAGTCTTGTACTGTTGGTTATGTAGCATCGCAAATGGTATTGACTGAGGGGTGAGCAAATAGCGCCGTCACCGTGTCAGAAAGTGTCAGAAAAAATAAAAAAAATAGTAATGTGCTGATAGAGTAGAGTAAAGTTCCAGACAGAATAACCCTCTATCAGCCAGGTCTGCATTCCTGTAGGCTACTTGTGAGGCTGTTTATCTTGAGCTATTATTGACCGGGTCAAACTGAAACTCAACGAATTTACTGTAATTAATTGACAACTATGAAACAAATCCAGGCTCCAATCAATGTCAGTTTGGAAATGCCAAACCATGTAGGCACATTTCCACCCCAGGTTTCATCCAAATTGGGCCAGCGGTATCTGAAATACTGCTTGTGATGGATGGACAACTCATTTTAATAGGCCCCCTTCTGGTTTCATTGTGGAGATTTGTTTAACACCTTTCCAAAAAAAGTTTTACAAAACATTGAAAAGAAAAGTGTGTGTAATGTGAAGGTACAGATGAAAATGTATAAATGTCTTAAATGGACACATTTCAATTTGTGTCTGGAATTGCCCTTGCATTCGAAACCAGAATTTCCACTGTTCCACATTGTTGTTTTTCTTTGAAGCTTCAAGAATGCATGCCTATCCCTCACTGGCGTGCTGACTGATTCGACACCGTTCTCTACATCTCCTCTTCCAGCTGCACACTGTTATGTTTCAAACAACAAAAATACAGAAATATGTGGCTCTGGATGTGGCTCAATAATGCAATTGAGGAGTGTACCTTTACTGTCCACCAAATGCATTTCCTGCACTGGCACTTCCAGAGCACTTCTCTCAAACGCTTATTGTAAAAACATCTTCTAGCAGTTCCGCATTACTTTTTTTGTGAATGTCAGTAGTATAGTCTCAATAACTTTAGTGAACTTTAGAAAGGTTAGCTAAAATGATGAAAATAAATTGCCTGATCTTCAATGACTGACGCATTTGGTGGACGCAGACCCTTAAAGTGACACTGAAGGATTCCAAAATCTTCACTGATTATAGAGGGTTCCTCCAGTCAGACTAGCAAAGATACTATCACACAGTCCTGTTGGTTGTATGAAGACTGAAGTAGTTGTGAAATATACAGTCTTACAAACAGTAATTTAAAATTGACTCCATATTTAATTGGAATCTAATGCAAGGAGACTATTGTGAGAGGGACATCTATCCACTGCAACAGTGCTAAATATAGACAAATCTCTCCCAAAAACCAAGTATTTCATAAGTAATAATCCAGAGACAAAGCCCAAAGCTCCGCACAATGAGTCTGTCCGCAATTAACCTTTCCATATGATTATAACAATCATTTCCCGTAATCATAACTTTCTGTTATGATGAGAATTTAGGTGGAAAGGAAGATAGATTGAAAGGACAAATAAAACTAAATCTGAAAGTGGCGAAAGAAGGCTATGATTAGATTGATTATAATGACCATTAGATCTAATTGCAGGCAGCTCAGTGATGCTACTTCACTCCTCTTCACAGTCCAATACAGCCATGTTTATGTTAGTTAGTGTTTCTACACTTGTGTTTGAGACTCTGTATGTATTATATTTTCAGAGATTGACCTGACCTTAACTGAAGAATGCTTTTGTAACACTAGTTTCAGGTTAAAATAAAAAAAAGATTTAATTAATGTTCACTCAAATTACATTTATTTTATTACATTGGTATAAATCAATTTAAGTACCTTACATTTATGAATAAAATATATTGTATTCCATTTAAAAGCACACACGTCGATTGTGTTATATAGCTCCCATAACCCCAAATTCCTGACCCATTTTACTGTTGATGTATGAAACACAACTGTACACAAAACAAATTTGTGAATAGCCGGACATTCTAAAGTGCTAATCATCACTCAATTGGATTGCAAAAACTGGATTGCAACCTCTTCCCTGTACGTAAGGCCCAGAGAGTAAAATATTTAACTTTGTGTTTTCCTGCACACACCAAAACTGCTAAAATCATCTTCATCATCTTCTCTCTCTCCCCCCAGTTCTCTAGTTCTAATGCGTTACTGTTTTGTACTCGGTTGCTGAAATAAAAATAGCTCGGCTCTGACAGGGTTTTGACAGCGCCAGTCCACTCCAGCCAGTTTCGTCTTAATTTGCTTTTCTGCCCGGCTCCCTCTCAAGTCTGCTCTCCACTGATGAGGACGATTTGTCCTGCTTTCATCTTGCAATGTAAATTTCCGGAAATTGTACAACGATCATTTCCACCTTCATATATAAGGGGACAGAGAATGTTGAATTAAGTGACAAAGAAAGAAACAGAAATTGAGAAGGCAGGAAGGAGTATGGAGAGAAGACCTTAAAACAAAATAAGAGGGCCTGTCCAACAACCCTGAAACCTCAGTGAGGTTGAATTATCGAGTTCTGGTGACAAAGGAAAACATATAAAGATTGTATTTGTTTCATGGCTCTGTATATGCATATAACTTTTTTTCATTTTGGCTACTAGTAAGAAGTTGTTTGCTAGTTGTTTAATAGCTGCTTGGGGAGTCGTTAATTGGGTTTCTAGTGGAGATTTGCCACCTTTGAAAATGTACATACCAGGCCCTTTGGAGAAAATGGCTCAGTGTTAAAATCTTCAATAAACACATCACTGCATACTAAAACATCATGCTAAAAAGACAAACCTGGAGTTCTGTTGGTCTGTGTTTTCTGTCTGTCTGTCAATTAACCAGATAGCCAGATATTCTAGCCTATCTGTTGGCCAATGAATCGTGTTATTCTCATACACAAACAAACCTGAGCACACAAGGTCAGAATATCAGAAACACACACATGAATGAATATACTGTATATAGCCAAATAATCAAGATGCTCTCAAAATTCTGCCATCAGGCAAACCTTTGATATTATTCCATTGTCTCACTGAGGTGATTGAGGCAGGGATTTCTCCAGAGCCAATTTTGAGCAATGATTTATGTTATATTTTCATTATCAACCTTCCCCTGTACAACTCAGAGGGGTTGAAGAAGATGGACAGAGAGAAATGAAAGCTTGCCTTAGCATAGAGCAGGATAAACCAGAACATATTAATGGGCATTTGATAGAAGTAAAGTGACAAGCAGGAGGAACAGTGGGACACTTTTCCACATACAAATTGATTTCTGTAGCTGAATGGCTTATATACTGTATATATAGGCTATATATAGACTCTATGAACAGGAATGAGATGTCCCAAAAAGGTCTATTTGACTGCCATCGCCATTTGATGTCACAAGGCACATCGGGGGTATTCAAAGCAACATAAACAAAACTGAACTTTGTTCATATGAAGAAAAGTTAACTTCTGTTTGTTATTTATGCCTGACTGAAATGATACAATATAATGATTCAATCTACTACAAAAGCCTTTTCATTTGCAGTTCTGGCATTTTTTGTAATCTGGTGCAACATTAGCAGAAAAATTACATCAGTGGCCCACAGCGACACATTTTTACATCAAACAGCAGTGTCTGCCAGTTTGTCCATCAGACAAGATAGGCAGGGCTCAATAGAGTGTCATAATTAGCCATCATGCTACTCATACTGTACGCTGTTTGGAAAGGCATCACTTACCCCCTACCATTTGCCACCTAGGTGTTGCCCTGATATAGGAAACTGGACGGTTCAAGATTTGTAGCTTTGAAGCTCCAATTATTGATTTCAGATGGTGCACTCTAAAATACACTTCACAGCTAAGCCACTCCATAAACCCTCCATCCATGTGTCCCCCAAACCTAAGCTGGAACATAGGTGGAAATTTGGGTTCATCTTAGCGCTTTGCTCCAGTGGGCTTCCCTCCATATTTGTCTGAATTTAGTGCAAGGCGTTGGAACAGCAGGCGTTTGGAAAAATAGGAGGAGCTAAGCCATTTAACAAAAAACTTGCACAGAATTGTTTACCAGTGAGCTTTTGCGGAAATTTGATGTTCTGGGGACACTAACAAAATCAAGGAATGTTCGTTTATCTTACTTTACTATCAGTGGAGTAATACTAAACTACATCAAAAAGCACATCCACCTGTCTGGATGTGTGCGTGCATGTATTTCTGTATGCATGTGGTCCTAGTTAGGCTACTGTAGGTTCAAGGGCATACAATTTATCGCAAGACTCAATGACCTTATAGAGTCTGACTAACATTGCTGCTGCCTCTTAAAAGAAGAAATAGGGTATGTACCGTTTTATAACTTTGTTACAAAATGCGTACGTTACAAAATGCCAAAATGCAAATGGCGCAAAGTAACTGCGTATGCGTGCGAGTAGACGTGCCTGCTCTCCTTGGCTCTGCAATTGGCTGCGGCGTGCAGCTTGTTGGATTTGATTTATGCGGGGCTAGTGGGCGCGCACTTGCCACTTGAGCCAGTCAGACAGTCATTGGCTCCTGATGCTGTTAAGCACACGCTCTCCGTCAAGTCACGCTGAGCCTCAGCGCTGGAATTTCGGTCTTCGACCGGGTATGAGCAACTGCCCGGACCAGAAAGGACTTTTGTTTTACCCGTCGAATCGCTCTGCTATTTCTACA
Source organism: Percopsis omiscomaycus (assembly GCA_027575585.1). Taxonomy (NCBI): domain Eukaryota; kingdom Metazoa; phylum Chordata; class Actinopteri; order Percopsiformes; family Percopsidae; genus Percopsis; species Percopsis omiscomaycus. The sequence goes on from JAODLI010064065.1 coordinate 7,748, forward strand.
AAATAATCTCACCGGCAAGGACACTTTGGTCATTCTGACGGGATGGCAGGCGCTAAGTGCCTTCTGAAAACGCCGAGGTGAGAGGCTGCTGTCAATAAGAACCGTATAATAGCTGTGTTTACTGTAGTTAAAGCCCCACAAAAGTGACTTATTTAATTGCTTATGTACTTGCTTATCTACAGAATAAGAACATAAACGTGTGTAGTTGAATGCATACCTTATGTTACAGTGACCTGGTAAATAGTAGCTGTCAGAATTACCATAGATAGCCTAACAATTGTATCTTTTTATTCTATATATTTTAAATTCAACATTAAGGTTGAACTGAACATAACGTTGATGATGATGAAGAGGACCAAAACGCGCCATCATTTGGCCACTATAGCCTATCGCCCTGTAAACACACACCCTGACAAACACAATGCACACGCACTATCAGAGCATTTCCAGGGACGTCCAGCCGTGGTTCAGGTCTGTCTTTTCCAGACTGTTATTCCAGAGGTTAATTGTGTCTTCATGTCGTCAGATTGAAGTGCGTACCTGATGGGCGCACCAACCTGTCAGTCATAAGGGCTCGCGAAGATTAGAAACCAGGTCGTGCGTGACAAACCAATATCTACAATTATTCAAATTTTTGGCGAAAATTGTTCGGGATTCTCCTAGTTTGACATAACGTTGGCCTGTAGCCTACTTTTATTTTGATTTCCTTGTGTGAAGATGTTCAAGCAGTAAATTAGGCTGCATAGCGTGTGTGTGTGTGTGTGTGTGTGTTTGTGTGTGTGTGTGTAAGTGTGTCTATGCGTGTACAAGCGTGTACAAGCGTGTGTTCCTTTGACGCATTTCAAATATATACATAATCCTTTTGACTGTTTGAGTAGCCCTGAAGAACCTCTGTTTTACATCCAACATTTTTTGAAAGTTTATTATGTTTCTTTCAACATTCTTCGCCCTTTTATCTTGGATCCTTATTAATGTCTCTCCATTATGTCCGTTGTTTATCTACATAAAAAGCCCAGATGATAATGAAGTGTTCCAAGAATATCTGACTGTTCTTTTTCACTGCTTGAGCTTTCACCTTCTCTCTTTAAAAAAAAACCCAAATGAAACAAATTCCCACTTTCTAGTACCTGAGGGCGACGTCTGTTTTTGATGTTTAAAAAAAGACTTCGACAGTGTTGGTCACAGGGTCAAGGAGCATTTTCTGGCAAAGTAATGCTACATAAAATGAGGCTGCATAACTTTATTGCTCAAGGCTCAAATTGCAGTAATTTGCTAATGGGTGCAGCGGTTTGGATCATCGCCAGAGAAACGCTTTTGTAGGGCATTCACACAGTTAATTGAACAGGAGAAGACATTAATATAATCCCATAGAAACATTTATGCAGGTAGTGTCTAGTTACTATGAGGATAATATGAGCAACAGGACCAAGTCCAGCTCAAAACATTATATATATATATTGGATGTTCACCCAAACGGGCGTTTTTTCTGCGGTATAGCTAAACTGCTAGCTTGATTTGTCAGTCTGGGGGTTGGGACCCCTGGAGCGGTCGCAAGATTTTTTCAGGAAGGTCACAGGATGATTTTGAAGGCTTTTGTATCATTATCGTATGTATTTTGTACCAGGGTGGTTGACATTAAAGCTGTTGTGACGAAAACATAAACTCTCTCTCTCCCCCCTGCAGTAACTTCCAGCCTTCTCCCATGTTTGAAGTCCCGGAGACTATGGAGGCAGAAGGTGTCAGCACAGAGAGCACCGTAGCCTCCTCTGTCACCGCCTGTAAGAAGGTAAAAGACAAACACAGAGGAGTGTGTATGTCTCGGTTGCTGTGCGCGCGTGTGTGTGTGTGCGCCTAACGCTTGTCCAAGTGCATCTACGTAGTTGTCTACTTGCATGTCTTGCCTGACAATTTATTTTACAGGTCTCATGTCTACACTGTAAAAAATGTATATTTATAAATGCCCCTAAAACAGGAATAATATCGGCATATCCCGTATGTATTTTACAGAACATCACAAACAGAATATCCTGTCTACACAAACCACATCTTAGTGGAATATGCGTGTAGCTAGTGAATAAGGTCTACCTGCCTGCCTGCATTTCCAGCAATGCTAGAGGTTGTATTTCCCCTGCAGGGTGTGTGTGACACTCTGGGGTTGTATAATAAGAGGCACAGCCAAGCCCACAGGCCAGGCCCGGCCAGTTGATGTATCATCTCTCAGTGCCTTGAGAGACGGGAGGGAGACTATCACAGATCAGTGGGCTGGAGTAAAGGCTAGATTTAATTTTCTTTCCACATTTGTGTGTGTGTGCGTGTGTGTGTATTCCTAATTAGCCTAGCCTTTATGATCTTAATTGACTCCTTCAGCAGTCCCCTGTAGAGAGCAGCGGAGCACTGTGACGTCCGTTTATAATGGACAAACCCTGCGCCAGGCCTTCATATAATGACCCCTAGTAAGATCAGATGAGAATACGTCACCTTTACCTGGACAAGGGCCCGCACAGATGGCCTCTCTCACAGGGGGAAAGCATAGCAGGGCATGGATTATTACTATAAATACACAATAGTCAGTGGACATAACATTTTTGTATACTTACTGTATGTGTCCCCCAGTTTACTGTTATATTTGAAACACAACTGTCCACAATTATTCCTACATCCTCTAGTAATGTCTGTCTAGTAATGGATGCTGATTTGATTTACACTGCCCTAAAATAGTAAAGGGAGGAATACTGTACATTTTGACAGTTTACATTTAGTAACACAAAACAATTCTACACTAAGGGAGAATAAAATGTGAAATGGTTGGAACTGTGTGAAAATACAAACCTCCTTGAACAAATCAGTTTATGAACACAAAAAAAAAATTGATGTAAAAAAAAAGATGTACCGAAGGCATTTTTCAGATTGTTGTTGTCCTGTATCTCCTGTGTTTGTGGTGGAGATCACACAAGTAACAATATTATTTATTAGTAAAGCTCTCTTTGTTATGTGGGGTAAATGCAGCATTAGGCAAACTTTGCTAATGTAATTTTACTAAAAATCATTTAACATTAAATAAACAATATTATTATTTGGTTTTGTCCTGGTAATGTTTATTAAGGGATTATTAAATCATTGTATTACCAGGCACTCACTATACCAGTGAGGTCAAAAAGGGACGTGTCTCTTGCAAAAGGACATTTCTAGACGGAGGTCTCACCCAAAGACCTCATTAAAATTTCCTGGGGAAAGTGGACAGTCAATATATAATGGTAGCATATAACAAGCTGTTTTCTTGTTAGCTAAGTATCAGTCTCTTCACACAGACTGTTAACCCCGTCAAAAGTCACAGAAAAAAGTCAATTGGTCCCATCAGGCAGAGGTATTGACTGGCAGCTGAAGGTGAGAGAGGGACCCTCGGCATTATGGTCTATTTCTGTCCGTCGACTGGCTTGACGGTGGTTGTTTTCATGGTTGTGTTGCAGGTGCTGTGCAGCAACAGCGTGCTGGACTCTGCAGAGTACTGGCTGAGGAACGAGAAGGCTCTGTGCAGGCTGGGCGTGCAGGACGATAACGCAGAGAGCAGCTGCAACACTGTGAGTAGCATCAGGAACGTCCGGGTGAAGCATTAGGTACACTTAGAGGTAAACACCTGGTTCTAGCGCCCTCAGAACCAACATGTCCTCCCCAGCTCACTGTTTATGTCTGAAACAGAACTGTGGGTAAACTCGGGTAGAGAATGTGTGACCTGGGGAGCTCTGTAGGGGGAGGAGTAGAGAGGTAGTGCGGTAGATGTTGACTGAGAACAGCTCATTAACACTGTAGGACTGGGGAAGATATTGTATGCTGTGGGTCGCTAAAGCCACTTAGTAGGTCAGTTTGTGTTTGACACCACTTGTCCTTGTAGCCTTTGTTGGAGGGGAGAGTCCCGTCAAAGTTGATATGATATTTTAAATGTTCAATTCCAGTTTCATTATGTTGTCTATGTACACCTATAAAGTTGTAGTGTATATACTGTATGTAACATTTTGAGATAAACCAATAGCCTATTAGTGCCCTCATCCTGTAATTCCCATGATGCAATGGGAAATGTAGTGTACACTACATTGTTATTTAAATACAACAATGCATCGCACATAATGTATGTAAAATCCAACCAGTCAGTACAGCTATTGGATTGTATTTATTGACTCCCTAAAGAGGACACCCAGTTTAGTCCGGATTGAATTAACACTAATGCCTGAGAATTGACTAAGAAATGAAATCCACAAAGGGCCAAAGAAAAGAAAAAAAGTAAGGTTAAGCATTTCTAGGTGTATTCTGTCACCTTTTTATCGTAAACTAATGATTCATTTTGAAAAGGAGAACTGCCATTTTGTCATCTTCATTAACATTGATTAAATTTGGTCCCAGATTAAGTCATTTCATTCTATGGAGACCCAATGAAAAGACAAAACTAATCATTTTGAGATACACCTTCTCTAAATGCTCAAGTGTCATCATAGTATAACTTGTACCAGCTGTACAATTCTATATTGTAAAACTACTTCTTCAATTATAGTGAAAACAAATAATTATTTACCAAATGTGCGATACACTAAATTATTTAGTGTATTTTAAAAATATATTACATTCATCATTAATAACCAGGAAAAGGAAATGACACACCAGTCATTTGCTAAAGAACACAATTCTCACATTCGCCAACTCATTCAACACTTCTTCGGTGTGAGGAGCCAACGATTTTTATATATTTTAATGTTCCTGTGAGCCTGATGCATCATTGTTGGTTATTTCCATTGCTAGGCCTACTGTGCATATTTTAGTAGAAGATATGTAGGCATAACTGTGTTTTAATGCTCTGCCCCCTATGCCCAATTAATACACAATACCACTTTAAGTCCTGTAAAAATTTCTGATTGTGTTATAGAGCTACCAGAACCCCAAATCTCCATGCAACAACTGGGCATGTGTCTGTTGGAGGTGGGTCAGAGAATGGCGTGAGCCTATTAAATCTGTAAACTGACCTGGGGAGGAGTGGAGTGGAGTGATACCCACTCAGCACTGAGGTTTGGAGGGGCATGTGTGCTCTGAGCTTCAAACCAAATGTAATACGGGTTACAAAACAAAAAAATAAGGAGCGTTCCTTTTAAGATGTATGCATTTTTTTAAAACAAATGCATCACTTGTGCTGTCCACTACTTCTCAGTAATACAGAGCAGGAAATTAGTTTTACCGCTTTTATTTTTGGTATTAAACAAAGCAGTTTAATCTTCGTGGCTTGTGCAAATGTCCCTATGCCACAAATCAAACACAACATTTATGTAATGGGGAACAGATGTGGCCTGTCCTGCCATGGTATCACTCTCTAATGTTGAGCTGACAAATTGCTCCTCTGGCTCTCTCAATTCCCTTTTCAGCTTTTTCTGGTTTACACAGTCTATCAATCAAAGACAAGCTGGTGATGACATTGTGTGACAAAGTGATTCTTTAGCCAGAGCAGCGGCCCTGGTGGCAAACGGGGAAAAAAGAGAGAGAGCGTGAGGCACAAGAACAATAGTTGGGGAAGAGAGAACGAACCTGAGATGGGAACAATGGAATTGTCAATGAAAAGGATGATGTTTAAAGAGAGAGTAGACTTTAGGGCAACAAAAAGAAATTATAGAGAGGGGAGAGGATTTATTTTAATACTCAGTTGTGTGGACCATTGTAATTATGTCAAGTCATATCAAAGAGACACTGTGATATGCAGTTTAAAACAATAGAAATAAGTCCTTAGAGGAAACATCTTTTTTGTTTTCGGTTCAATTCTCTTTAATGTTTTTCTGATGTTTACTTAAAAAATGCTTTTGGCTGACTAAATTTGTTAGTTGCTATAAAGGACATTTCAATCCATTCTACAGTACCTTTATGAACTACATAACAGGCATTTGAATAATTAGTTAGTGTTATTTGACGTTGCAATGCCAATTGCAGCTGCATCCCGGAACAGGAATAGTCTGAGAAGAGCTAGCTTGATGAGTCTAAAAGTGTGAGCAAGACAAAAGCTTATGGTTTAATGCTTTACACTTTATCACTCTACTGTGACTGTGTGGCGTCACCTTTGATCACTCAGTCATGTTTTAATGCATGAAGGCATGGTGAAGTGTTATGCTGCCACGACAGTCACACTGCATCCCTCCCCTGAGAGATTGGACAGAGGGTAAGCAATTGGAAGTGGGATATGCACCTCACATTTGTCTTTGCTAATTTGGTAATGTCATTTTGTCATATTATGTTCCTTCTGCTAATACAGTACTGTACAGTGTGATCGTCAGGTCAACTTTATTTAGAATTTTCCCTAAAAGATTGAATAGCTCTTTTCTAAAATACAACTTCAGCATAGTATTGTATCCTACTATATCTATCTACGATCTTAACTGAACAAAACGAAAAGACGTGAATTGAAAATGTGCTTTAAAAAGGAAAACATTAGACAAAACGAGCACTTCAAAAAACGCCATAGATTGTACTTTCATACCATCAATTTAAATAAAGATAAGATCTTCAAATGCAAAACATAATATTAGAACAAAATCGTTCAGGACAGTTCTACAATATAATTCTTGGCTTACATAATAGGTCTGTATTTTTCTTCATCTGTGAACATCGTCTCCCCTCGTGTCACTCTGTCTTCCTGTTTTGAACTCGGAGGAGAGACAGAGAGATCCATCCAAGACTTGATTCAAACACATCACCCTAGAAGTAGGGTAGTGTGTTGTGTCTCATCTTGTCTTATCCAGGTCCAAGGATCTGAGTGACAGAGAACAGAAATAAAAGTCATCAAAGTGCAGACATCCTCAGACATTCTGCCCCCATGATCCTCTGTTTGAAAAGTCACACAGTACTGTATATTAAAGAATTACAAAAAAATCATATATATTTGCATGTATTTACAATACAGCCCAGTAGATCAGCACTTTCTGAAATACTCAAACCAGCCCTTCTGGCACCAACAACAACCATCAATGTCACTTAAATCTTTCCCATTCCGATGCTTGGTTTGAACTTCTGTGGATCGTGTTGACCATGCCTTAAAGCAGCGGTTCCCAAACTTTTTTTCCTGCGCACCCCCTTCTATGTCCCAACCGGGTTGGCGCACCCCCAATTCACAC